>NMUC01000069.1:0-139673 GCA_002319055.1 Knufia petricola | reverse complement strand
TGCCCCCTCGGCCCCGCCCCCGCTCGGTGTATGCAAATACATCAACGCCACGACCAGCGTGTACAGCGCGACATAGGCGCTCTCGACGGCCTGATCCGGCGCGCGGCTCGGCACCATCAGCGCTGGGCGCACGCGGTACCGCGCCGGCAAACAACTGACCAAGATCCAGTTCTGCGCGCTGAGAACGGGGTCTTTGACGTTCCGTCTGCCCTGCGTCTGCATCTGCGTCTCCAGCCCGTCCGCCATCTCCACATCCCTTTCTCTGTCACGCTGTGTCGCCGTCGCCTGCGCCTGTGGCTTCAGTCCCACGGCCTTGCGCCGCTCGTTCAACCCCACGCGCTCGCGCCCGGGCAAGTCGACGAGCTCCATGCCGAAGACGTCGCGCAGCACGGCCTGGGCGCCCGTGAACACGGTGCGGAACCCGACGCGGCTGCTCGTCGTGCCCGTGTCGGATTTGAGGATCTTGGCCGCGATGTCGGTGCGTCGCAGGGGTTGACGCGCGTACTCGGCGCTTAGGGCCAGGCGCACGAGTTTCTTGACGAGCGTGGGCGTTTGGGCTGCGGGGTCGGGCGAGGGGGTTCGGGAGGGCGAGGCCGTGGTGGGGCGGCGCTGTTGTCGTTGCTGCTGCTGCTGCTGCTGTGTAGATTGGTGCTGTGTTGGACGGGGGCGGGTCGTGGGTTCTGCTTCGGCTTCGGCTTCGGACGAGGAGGAGGATGCTTCGGCGCGCGAGATGGCGTCTGCTCGACGCTTGAGCGTTCGTGGTGGCATGCTGGTCGTGGCTGGCGAGCGCCAGATGGGAGATGGCGATGGGAAGGCACGGGACTTAGGCTGCGAGAGGGTCTAATGCGAGGGACAGTCGCACATGTTGGCTGAACAGCGTACAGCAGTCGTGTGTTTGACTCTCTTGTGCAGTAGAAGTCGGTCGGCACGACGCGTTGCGGCACGACGCGTTAAGTGGCTCTGATGTGAGTGCCTGAGGCTCCATGGCACTACTCTACTGTAGTACAGCACGCTTCAACTTATCTAGGCAGGTTGAGCGTACGACAACGATCATCCTGAGTTGCTGGCTGGAGATTGTCACCTTGCCTACAATATTATTTTGGACTCGCGCCGTTCAAGTCTGACCTCAGCTCGAGTCGAACAACCATGCGGACTGGCTGACAGCCACTTTCTAGACCACCGCAGTTGAATGCACGACTTCTCGGGGGTTATGTCGATGGGCATTGAGAAGACTCGGACCCTCATATAAGCTCAATTATTCTTGACATTTATCTGGCATGGTTGGTCAAGGTAAGCATGATACAAAAGCTCTTACATACTCAGAAGCCTGTTTCACAATATGTGCCAGAATAATCCTCTCCTCCACCATATATCATCCTCCATCATGTTGCTGTTCAGCATCTCTTGGTGAGAAATTGAACCCCTCGATATCTACCATGGCGCCCATTCCGCGAACTCCTCCAGTCCACCGGGTGTGTTCCCGGTATTAAAATTTGATGGCTGCGGCGGGTCGATGTTGAATGGCATGAACCATGCCGTCGAACTCATGTTCTGATTCTGGCTGTTGTTATGTGTGTGGCCAAGATTTTGCTGCCGCCTCTGTGCCGCATGTCTCTTCTGCTCGTCATCCTCGTTGCCCCTTTCGTTTCCCATGACGCGCGTGCCTGAATTCAGTCCGAAAGTCGGGTCGTTGAAGCCGTTGAATCCATCCATGTCAACTTGTGCCCCTCCTTCCCACGGGTTACTCCAGAAATCGAGGTTGTTGATGTTGTTTAGAGCATTGGTAGAGCCAGATGTGGAAGGGTCGATGCCGGCGTAGCCCCCGTAGACCATATGCCGGTCGAGTTGCGGGACGGCAGAGCTGTAATTGAAGTTGTAGTTCATGGCTGAGGCGTTGTTGGTGTTTGAGCCTGCGTTGGACGAGCTCGGAGATGTATAGTCGAAGGGCGACAGTCCTGACTGTGACTGTGTTCGGTGTTGTACTTGGTTAGGGTTCGAGGTCGGCCCTGCCATCGATGGAAATTGGTAAGGTGAATCTAGCGAGGCAGTAGACAGCATGGCCGTAGGCGAGGTGAGGTCAAATGCAGAATTACCGTGACCTGATTGCAGACCTGCTGACACACCTGCCATGGGCACATCAAGCTCGGATGTCGAGAGGTCCAATTGCGTCAATGTGCGATCCGAGCGTGGGTATAAACTGTTCGACGTGACACTTTGTCGGTGCGGCGGCATATCATTGCCGGATTTGGATTGTGTCCTGGCCTTTCCAGATTGCTCCCTGTTGGTTTCTCCTGCATTGGACCCTCTTTGCTTGGCCTTCTCTTCTGCCATGCTCTTTCCCCTTTTGCGAGCTGCTTTTTTCCTATTTGGACCGTCATCAGCTTTGCTAGGAGGCGACAGGCTTGCGAAGAACTCCTCTACTGATTGTAATTCAGCTTGTTGAGACATGACAGCTTCTGTGCCCTCTTGTGTCTCGCTCCGGTGCGGCAGCCGTTTCTGTTCCCATTCGTCTTCAGAGACACCATGGGGATACTTGTTGAACCAGTCACCATACTGGAAGAGTTTGACTTTGTCGTCGGACTTTTTCCTACTGCTGTCCTCCTCTATATCGTTCTCTGCCCTCGGACTTGCAGCCCTGGATTGTTGTTCAGCAGCTATCGCACCACTTTCCAGGTTCCCCACTCGTCCACTCGGTGTCGGTCGCGGCATACCCTGCTGTCTACGCTGACCCCGCGATGCAGCATCCGCAAAAGCGCGGTACGTATCCTTGATGCTTTCTGTCATGTAGTGAAACATACCCCAGTAGCGTTTCATCCGGTTGAGATATTTGTAGTTGTGCCTCAAATTCTCTCGTGATGAGTTTTCCAGTCCCACATTCTTACTGAAGATACCCCAGACATGCACAGTAGCACTAGCATAAGCGCAGTAGCCAGCGAACGGGACCACCAATGTGTGCCCTGTGCTGTCTGCTAGGAGCTTGGATATTGTTGAAGCTGCTTCGAGAACTGTCGTTGCTGCTGTGGACAGGAAAGGTTTCGGGGTGCTTGGATGATATGGTCGATGTGTATTTGGTTCCGTAGGTATGGCGAATCGATGCAGGAAGAGACTATTCTGCGCAAGAACTATATGTAGGAAGATGAATTGGTTCGCCAGCCTCTCAGTAATATGCGCTTGCAGATTGTCCTGGTTGTACTGCAGCGACGATGGCAAAGACGCTTTAAGCTGACCTATCTGGCGCTGAAGGTTGGCGAATTGTGATAGAGGGTCCCAGATCGGATGCGCATCTTTCTCTTTGCCTCCAAGGTTGAGGTATTGGACCACGCGCTTCCATATGACCACGGCTCGGATGACATACGCAGCCACACCCATGTTAGCTTTTGCTTCTGCTTCATGGTCCTCTAAAGACGAGCGTGATGGCCTCAGAGGTACATGGCCGTCGAGATCTTCGGTATGACTGGGCACTTCCATCCTAAAATGGGACTCTTTGATCGGTAGCTGGATGAACATGTAATCCTCATTTAAAAATGAAGGTCGTTCACTGCCGGACGAGTTGAAAGTATCCATCAGGAAACATGCCCACATGGTCCGCCGTCGAATCTCTCGGTCTGTAAATGAAAGCTCTTGCATCTGTGGCACAGGCTTTCCAGATGCTGCTGCTCTTTCAGCCTGGGCCAAACCCAGTGGATCGTGGTCGAGCTCTTTGTGTAGTTGCAATGCGTACCCCATGCGCATAGCCTGGCCACCGAAAGACCACGACAAGCCTCCCTCACAAGTGCCAAAGTAGTGCAAACCTAGAATGACCATACAAGTCAAGACTGTAATGTTCGGTTCAAAATGTCGTTTCTCGACAATTGTTCGGGCTGGTGTCGCCCATTGCTCCCCACGCAGAAAAGCTGGTTCTGTGCTGACCTGTGGATGTGTTGAAAACCGTGCCGATATTGCGCAGACAGCCAGTATAAGGACAGGTGGCACTGCATCTGCTTTCAGCTTTCGCATAAAGCTCGGCTTGTGCAGCAGTAGATATGACTGACCATACACACAATCGAAGAAAACTTCAGCCAGATGTTCTTGGAGATGTTTTGGCGGCAGTGCGTCATATCCCTCAGAGAAGAGCTTGTTGTCAGAGTCTCTCTGCGATTTGATGCGCGCGGCATTGTCGAGCTGAGTACTGCCCGTCCTGCCTCTCGCCCAATCTTTCAGATCATGGTCAAATGCTTCCTCGGCAGATCGCTTCGATTTCTCGTTTGATTTGTCCTCTTTCGAGTTACTGCCCGGCAAAGGTGGTCGCACTGAGGATCTATGAGATATGTCTGGTAGATCCTCACTGGGCAGAATTCTGATGACGCGATCTTCCATTCGCTTCAGCCGCTTGTCTAGCATCGCCATGTAATCCGTCCTTGGGGCTGCCTTGCGAGTGGTAACTTTGTACACGCACGGTATTCGAGCTTTCAAGCAGTGCTTACAGGCGGGTTTCTCACCAGAACATTTGATCTTCTTCCGTCTGCATGCAATACAAGCAAGAGGCAGTCGCTTCCGTTCTTTGCCGGCTTTCGTCTTCAGCTCGCTCCACGTAGGCGTTTGGTCCTGTTCAACCTCCTCGCCTTTATTGTTGCCATCCATAGTGCTGTGGACATTACCGCCGAACTTTTGTTGCATATCAGCTGGAGCGGATGCGGAATTGGTGCTGTGCTCCACCACCGAATCGATACTAACGAGACTTGCCTTGTGCTGGTGATGGGCGGGGCCCATACGATGGGATCCATCAATGCTGTAGTCTCGGGCCGCGTCAGGTGGTTCATGGCTGATGGGCAAACCTCCGATACTGTTTGGATTGTTTGGGTTGTTACGATCTCCGAGTATGTCATCGTTGAACTGGTATGACAAATCGAGGGCTATAGGTGAGCCCTCATCCATAGTTGCTTCCCGCCTCGTGCTTAGGATAACTACGTGACCATAAGAGGCAATGCACAAATACTCTGGAGAATTGCCTTGTTGTCGAGGACTGTTAGTCGTAGTCCGGAACGATCCAGGTGCAGGCCATGTGCAGTAGCTTCGAAAGAGTTCGTCCAGATGATCGCGTTCGGGTCCCTCAATAACCTGCGTATACTCCTAGAACCAGAATGAAGCTCGGGCGGGTTCGCGAAAGCCAACAGTGAGTCGACGACCGGGAGATACCGTTGTGGCGGAAGGCTGTCGTTTCAGGCTTTGTAGAGCTCAAGGCTAGTCTGAAGACCTGTCGATACGCGGAAGCTAGCCGAGCGTGTGCCACAAGTGCTGAGCTTAGCTATCCATGGGCGGGGTGGCAACCTCGAGGACTCCCGCGGACGAAATCGTGCACTAGATGTTGCGTTATTCTAACATCAGCAGCTTGCAGATGACACACCACGCAGACACGGTACGAGATCTTCGTAATTGGTTGGAAGCTTCTCGGTGGTATTCTGAGAGGATGAGGGGAAGTAGAGGCGAAACGGGTGAAAGCGAAGCCATAAAACCGTGTTCGCCTGACGGAGCAAGGACAGTCTTTGCAGGCTACCACGCAGGCGTCGGAACGTGTTTCGCGGAAGACGGACGCGCGAACCTTGCCATGCTGATTTCAGTAAGAACGACTTGCATAACTTACAAGTAAGTTTGCTGTCGAACACTCCAGGTTTCCAACTCTACCCCAAGCTGCATGTGGCTGCAGTGCCGACTTTAGCCCGGCACTGTGCCTTCTTTGGCCGCGAAGGCCAAGCTCTGACGCGCTAAACCAAACGTTGTCAAGCCTTCCAAGCCAAGTCAGCCACCATACGCGGCAACGGCGCGCTTCTTTGCGGTGAACGAGGAGAGACCCCTGCACGTCCGTCCTCGTCCCGGCGGTAATGCACTCTCGTTGCAGACCCGTCGAAGATGTAAAAGCCTCCAGTGTCCAAATTTGCTGTTAATTCCTATTTTCCCATTGCCTGTACGCGCAGTCAGGACGACAATGACTAGATTACTATCCCCCCACGGAGCTTGCATCGGAGCGGTCGTCTCATTCGCGCTTGTGGGCTGTGGAGGCACTGGCGCTTCTGAGGAAAGTCGAACCGGGGCAACAGCAGGATCTCTTACGCGAAGTGACGCCGTAGACGTCAAGGCGAGAGGCAAAGAGATTCCCAGCAGATAACAGCAAGGGTTGCCACCGCTAGGGCTCTACCACCAGGCACAGCCGGGGATGCTGGTGGACAGGTCGACTACGGAAGCGGCAAAGACACGATAGTCCTGTGCACTCCCTGCTTCCCGGCCGCGTGGCCGTCCGCGCTCGTGTTATGGCGCCTTTAACGCGTGCTCATTGCAACTGGCTACGAAACGTGAGTGGACGGAGGAGCGCCAGTCTTTCTGTGCGCACACTGTGTGTGGCTCATACGTGGCAAGGGGTATCACGGGGTGGAGATAACGGCCTGTCCCTAGGAGGGAACGATTGTAGATGAGCAGTGCGAAGTTCCTCAAAGCTATTTGCATCCTGTACCACCGATCTGGAAGGACGACACCAGCAGGGCGAGAGCAAACAGTAGAATAATGTCCCGGGGTCTTCCAGGCTAACCATGGAACGCCGCGCCGCATGCATTGATTGATACAGAAGTGACGATGCAGGCAGATCAGACCACCTGCTCGGCCAGCGCCATGGCTGAACTAAAACACGGAAATGTAGTTTCCTATCCGGTCTTTTTGGTTCTGCAAGGCTGTCAGCTTGGCATCTGGGGAGGCGTGGGTAAGGGCTTACCTGAGCAATGCACTCAGCAATCCAGGTGATGTTCCTTATCTCTTGCTCTCGCAGCTTGACCCATGCGTAGATGACTGCATGTGTAAATTGCTGGGTAAAGACCAGCTTCGACAGTTCCATCTCTTTCTGGTAGAACATGTCCTCCAAGCTCTTGCCTTCACTAGCACTACCGCCGGCCATGTTGCCTACACTGCCACCGCCCTGGTTCAGGCCGACCTCGTCGAAGAAGCGCTTGTAGTCACCCACTCCACTGACTGCCAGGCTTACACCCTCAATGTCATCGGCGCGCGACAGCATGAGCATGCCTTCGGGATACAGCTTGCCAAACTCGGGATACAGCTTTCTCCGCTGGTCTTTCGAAAGTTCTGTGCCGAACGAGTTGAGGGTGATGTTGATGGCTCGCCGGTCGGCTTCGAACTCTAGGATTTCAGACATGATCTCGCCGGTCGGAGTCATGGCCATGTCGGGGTGGTTGTTGACAAAGTTGTAGAAGTCTTCGAGGTAGTTCTTGTAGAGAGTGTTCCGCACGATCTCAATGTTCAATTCGTCCAGATCGTGATGCGATAGGTGGCCCTTGAAATACGGTGCTAGCGGAGTCTCAATCAGGACCGAGTTGTACAGCTCTTCGATGTTGGTAGCGACGCAAAGTACGGGCATGGTCTCGAACCAACCCAGCGGGTGGCAGCGTTCGAGCAGTTCC
This sequence comes from Knufia petricola, assembly GCA_002319055.1. Classification (NCBI taxonomy): domain Eukaryota; kingdom Fungi; phylum Ascomycota; class Eurotiomycetes; order Chaetothyriales; family Trichomeriaceae; genus Knufia; species Knufia petricola. The sequence continues at coordinate 132,234 of NMUC01000069.1, read as the reverse complement.
TTGGTGTCTCGCTCGTGCAGGGTACCTGTGATGAGGAGAGCGACGTTGTCGATCATGTACGAGTAGGTAAGATATTCCATGAATCTTGCTAGAGCGCCGGTGCATTGACCTTGGAGATATCTAAAGTCCTGGACGAGCTTCTCGGTGGTCTTATCTGAAAGGGCAGATGTAGAAGGATTGGGCGGTAGGGAGGACAGCGCATCGCCGTATGCCGGGGCTAGTTGCATCTTCATGTCGTCGATGGACTCGCACTGTGTCAAGTTGCCGTAGTTTGTGCCTGTGAGGAGGGTGTTCCGGTAGCCACGCACTATGCCTTCGAGGTAGCCACCATTGACATTGAAGTAGAGGCCTTCCATGGTGCTAGATGGCTGCGCAATGGCAGCAGTGTGGTGATGGTCGAAGATGAAACTGCTGAGTCCTAGGTGTGATGCTGCTGCGAAATGGTGGAAGGGACAGTGACCAGATACGAGTATCCGTGTTGGAATGAGCCTCCAGGCGAACGCCAATTTGGCAAGTGCACTGCCAGCTGCGTAGTTGAATCATGATCGCCATGCTCAGCTCGACCTGGTAGTGCCTTGCGGCCTGAGTGACTGGTGGCCTTGAGGCCAGAGGGCAGAGTTCAGGCAGCAACTAGCTTTCGCCTTGGCGTCTTTTTGGAGGAAGAAAAAGTTTCCCGCATGGCCCAGCATCAGAGTATTCTACTCGCAACAGCATCAATTGTACAGTACATCTACGTAATACAGCGCACCGTGCGCGCACATATCCAGCATGACCCTACTCATCCTTACCGAGACCTCAGCCGGTTATGCGCTGCTCAAAGCCAAGGACAAGAAACTACTGAAGCGCGATGACCTTGGAACAGAACTGAGCGATGTCGAGAAGATTTGCTCAGAGCTCAAGCTCAAGCAGTTCCAGAAGTTCGACAGCGCTGCTGCTGCTCTCGAAGAAGCTGCGGCCATAGTCGAAGGGAAAGTCACCCCGAAGCTGTCGGCCCTGCTGAACGACCTCAAAGATGAGAAGAAGATCTCCTTGGCTGTCGCAGACCCCAAGCTTGGCAATGCAATTGGCAAGATCCCCGGCCTGGAGATCAAAGCCGTGGCAGATTCCACCACCGCCGATCTATATCGAGCTATTCGAGAACATTTGCCTTCCCTGATCCCCGGTCTCATGCCTGAAGATGTCAAGACCATGTCTCTCGGTCTCTCACACTCGCTGGCTCGTCATAAACTGAAGTTCTCCCCCGACAAGATAGACGTTATGATTGTGCAGGCAATCGGTCTCCTCGACGACCTGGACAAAGAGCTGAACACATATGCCATGAGGGTGAAGGAGTGGTACGGATGGCATTTCCCAGAAATGGCAAAGATTCTGAACGACAACCTTGCTTATGCGAAAGTCGTCCTGAAAATGGGCATGCGCACAAATTGGGAGACTGTGGACCTGGCAGAGATCCTTCCTGAGGAGATCGAGTCTGCTGTCAAGAGCGCCGCCGATCGATCGATGGGCACGGAGATTACTGACGAAGATCTGGAAAACATCCAAAACCTGGCCGAGCAGGTTGTACACTTCACCGAGTACAGACAACAGCTAGCGAGCTACCTTTCCGCACGAATGAGTGCCATTGCACCCAACCTCACAGCTCTAGTTGGTGAGCTTGTGGGTGCTCGGCTGATCGCGCACGCAGGCAGTCTTTCTAATCTGTCCAAGAGTCCTGCGTCAACCATCCAAATCCTCGGTGCAGAGAAGGCCTTGTTCCGAGCATTGAAAACCAAACATGACACCCCCAAATATGGTCTCATCTACCATGCCTCGCTCATTGGTCAAGCAACGGGTAAGAACAAGGGCAAGATGGCAAGGGTCCTCGCCGCAAAGGCTGCACTTGGTCTTCGTGTCGACTCACTGCAAGACTGGGGCGACGACGAGGCAAACATTCCCGAAGAGGAGAAAGCTGCCTTGGGTATCGAAGCTCGCACAAACCTGGAGCGGAAGCTTGCCGCCATGGAAGGTAAGCCCATCAGGCCAAGAGGTGTTGCTATTGCCCCCAATGGTGAGGCAGTCGCAGAACAACCAAAGAAGTGGGAGATCAAGGAGGCCAGAAAGTACAACCCTGACGCTGATGGTCTGGCTGGAGATGAAGCGCCCGCGCAGGAAGAGAAGCCATCGAAGAAGGACAAGAAGTCCAAAAAGGAAAAGAAGCTGATCGAGGAGATCAAGGAGGACAAGGATGTATCTATGCTCGATGGTGACGATGATGAATCTCAACCCGATGAGTCGATAGACGAAGACGAGGTTGCTGCGATCGTGCCCAACGGTACGGACAAGAAGCTCTCGAAGGAAGACCGGAAGGCGGCCAAGAAAGCCGAGAAGAAGGGCAAGAAGGCAGGTGCGGAGTCCGAGGAGGATTCAGAGGAAGCAAAGACGGAAAAACTAGCAGCAGCGTGCGGCCTCAGTGTGGAGCGCTACCAGAGGAAGCTTGAGAGAGGCGAGATCTCCTTCACTGCTGACGGCACGCCTGTAGCTGTCTCGAAGAAGGACATCAAAAAGGCCAAGAAGCAAGCCGAAAAGGCTGGGACGCCAACCACGAATGGTGATGCTGCAGGCTCCAAGAAGCGCAAGCACATCGACGAGGAAGAAAGCACGCCAAAGGACAAGAAGAAGAAGAAGTCCAAGGCTTGAGCCATGTACTTGCCATCTTCTTCTCGCATCTCGTACAGGCAGCATCAGTATGGCGTTCAGGGAGTACAACAAGGTGGGATGAGGTTGACGAGATTTTAGCATACGGTCCTAGGTGGGTAGAGCAGTGTCGAGGTCCAGTAGCCTTCTTGGCTTGCTCGATCTTTCTGTAGTCTAGGTTTCAGCTGAATATATATCAGCTCATCATCAATGATACCATCGTGCAAGTTTTGTCTCCCTGTGTACACGTACTTGCAGTACTTTCTTCGAGTCATCTGCAATCATCTGTATAGTCTCTGATTTTTTGTCGTGTTGCCAGTAAGCATTAAGGCATATTAGTGTAGTGAATGATTCGGATGTGCACAGTGTCCTAGTGCGATCTAGCGCGACTAATAAATTCCGCGATCCCACGATCTTCAATTTTAGTCTTACGGTATATCAGTTTCCACTTAATGACTGTTTATGTGGCAGATCCAAGCCAAGGGCGGTACATATGACACAAAAGACTAGCCATTCCGAAATCGCCGTTGGGCCATCACAATGAAAGTGCTCGATCCGCAGAGCGCTCTGCTCACGAATGCAGAAGTCTATCAATTCTTGCAGTCGAACCCTGCCCGAAAAGCAGAAAAGCAAATTGGCGCATACTTATCTACGAACCTGACCGGCTATAATGCTATAAGAGAAGATGTAAGTTGACACAGGAGGGATGATGTAAGTACTCCTGTTGCGTTGACTGACACGCAGCGAAGTTCGACAGATACACACTGGAAGTAACACCACATGCAACAAACCATGCACCGGTAGAAGACTGGATAGCCGACCTGGTCAAGAAGTTGAAACCATATGAACTCACCAAGGCCGAGGTTCTGAACCTGATCAACATGGGCATCGGGGTCCGGGTGCCTTCTCAACAGAACCAGGAAGAAGTCGACGGAGAGGCGGAAGATGAAGAGGAGCAGCCAGATGAGGAGGCCGAGATGTCGAGAGATGTGCAATTCTTCAAGGTCGCTGTTGAGGAGGCTGAGGAGCGATTTCCTGGAGAGGATGGGGAGGAGAGAATCAAGGAGATGGTCAGTATCTTGAAGCACACGATCAGATCAAAACAGGGGCAAGAGACAGAAGTCCAAGCAAATGGCGTGGATGATGTTGATGGTTGAATGAGCCGTTTTGCTTCGCAGATTACATCGACTCTTTGCGCATGAAATTCAAACGACCTATGAGGAAGCGAAGCAGGCAGCTCTTCCCACTATCGCAACGGCAAACGATCAACGTCAACAATCAACGACAACAATAGCACAAACGCGCATCAACGGTCCACAAAGTTTCGTCGAACTGCAAAAAGATTCTTTCACAGTTCCCCATCGCAGGGAGTCTTCTCACTTTTATACGTTGCTAAACAGGGCTGTGCATAGTAGCGGAACAGTGTGGAAGACCACGATGAAAAGCCGTTGAAGAGATCTACCGACCACTCCACGAGGAGGTCACTGCGTTGCTGCAGCCAGCTCTACCGTCACTCTGATACCAATATATATATGTCACTCGGGCTTATCATAGTCGAATTCCACCATCCCTTCGATCATCGCTCGGCTTCCAGAGTCGCTTGCCGTTCCACATCCAGCCAACGATGGAATTGAGTCCATTCCTCAAGCTTGAAGGTTCGGCCTGGGTAGAGTGTCGGACCTGGCCGAAATCCCATGAAGAATACGGTGAATATATGCATAAATAACTAGTGGTTTTGAGCATGTCGTTGGTATCAATCGTGCCAACGAATTTTGCGTTTGCCTCCTCGACCAAGGCTGTCTCAAGTTATGCCTAGCAAAGGGTGTGTTGCTTGGGCAACACGGAGCGTGAAGACAGAATGGCTGATCGAAGATCGATCCAGAGTGCTAGGAAAAGTGTTCATCTGAGTATGGCTTGCCGAGTGAAGGATAAACAGGAAAAGTGAAAGCACAACGGGTGTTAGTGAATTGGTAACCGCGATCTTAGGACGCTGGTGCAGGTGCAGATTGCCACCTCTGTACTGCATTCGACCTTCCTTTGCTTGGTGCCCACCGTCATCTTTCTGACCTATATATTGGACCGCCCGCCGGGTTCTTTCGAGTTGTTGACCACGATCGGTGTTCCACTATCGCAAACTCATTTCTCCGTCACGATGGCATCAAACGCACCCTTGTCATTCGTTCTACTACCGCCGGAAATCGTGACTATGATCTTCGAAGTCCTTCACAACGACAATTACAAGGATATTCTCGCCAGCCTCCTTGTTGACAAGACGTGTAACAACCTGGCAACCCAAGTCCTGTACAAAGACTTACACCTTAGCCCGACTTCGATTCAGTATTTCACCAAACCTGCGCAAAGAAGATATTCTGGGTACTCTCGTTCTTTGACAGTTGAGGTAGAGGCTGATAACGACGTCGGCCGTATCCGAAGGTTGAGAGCCCATGTGTCGGCTATGCACAACCTGCTGTCATTCTCATTCTCGTTCCTTCGTCATTTCTACGAAGACGATGACAAAGTGGCCCAACCCGTGGTAGAGCTGGGCGTACTCCTCGAAGCACTTCCACATTCTGTCCAATACCTCGAACTCTACGTTGTCCATATCCCCAACCCGCCCAAGTATCACCATGGGCACCTTTGCCCAATTCTCAGTGCAATACTCCCTCGACTTCGAGGACTGAGACTCGAGTCCACGACGATCTGCACATCTTTGTTCAAGAGTCTGCAAGAAAATTGTCAGCATCTGACAGACATCACAATCCAGGATTACCGTGGAATGACATACCACAACTGTATTGACTCTGGGCCCGGTTACTCAGTCATAGATACCCGAAACACCAATCAATTCCTTGCAGCCGCCCAGCGTTCTGTAGAAGCAGGTCGGTTTCCAGCTGCACGAAGTTTCAGATTTTCTGGCATACGATGGCGAAGCTACTTTCAAGGACTAGAGAAATTCGAATGCTTGTACACAGAGGATGTTCTGAACAACACGACGACTGCATATCCTGTGCAGGTTCATCGCACTCCTCAGGGTTGGTGGATGCTGTACACTGATACACCACAAAAGGAAACTGAATATGTGGGGGATCCCAATGAACTTTTCAAGGTGATCGAGGGTGCAGGCCAATGGCTCGTTGCAAAACACGGCGCTCATTTGCCGCCTTACTTCAAAGACAAAACAGGCTACCAATGGGTCGGGCGAGCAAAGGTTCAAGTGGCCGGGAAAGATCTTCCACACGGCCCAAGTACCGCAGCAGCACTCTTGCGGCGACGAGAAGACCGTGCCGGCCGAAAACTGCTCCAAGTTCTGCCAAAGAGTGGTCTTCGCGTTTCTGATTGTCCATGTTACAGCGTGCCTGAAAGCGTTGACGACGATGAGGAAGAAGACTGATGACTTGTACAAAGGATCCACCACTCCTCACGTCGCTCGCTCTGAAGAAGACTAAGACGTAGTCCAAGTGAAGAGAGGCTATTCGTCAGCGACGGATTGACCTGCAAATCACGCTTCAAGAACAACGCTGGCGTCTACTGACAAGGGATCCCAACTCAAAGATCCAAACCTCATCGGATTGCGGTGGCGGTAAATCAGCGTGGCGTGACAGCGTCACGAACAGATATCGATGCAGGATTGGCATGCGGATACTACCTGGTATGGTCCGAATTGTGACGAAAAACATTGAGGCACGGGGACGTACTTGACAGACGTTCATGTCTCACTGGTCGGACACATGATGGGTGGAGCGGGTTGTCTTATAGTCGAAACGAATCGGGCAGCGAAATAGAAGTTCATATTCTCCGCATGGCCCCACGTCTTCTGGTCTGATGATTTATTGCTCCAGTCCTACTCTTGTCCCTGCGGCCTGTTACCATTCACAGGCACGCCTAACACCCAACCCATTCCAGACACCAGCCCGCCTGTAACAGCACTACTCAGCATATCCCTCTTCCTCACCCTCTGCCCATCCGCACTCCCCGGCCGTTCAAGCTCTCCACTGCTGCTCATTCCCGATCCCTCCATGCTCGTCCTCGGCTGGTCCCGCACCTGCAGTGTACCCCCGGCACTGCGCCCCGCACCTGCCCCTCTCAGCGGGAAAGCGTTCTTCCGTAGCGCGCTCGCTGCACCACGGGCAACATCGAATAGACCCATGGGCGCTTCTTCCTCGTACGACGGAGCAGAAGAGTTGTAGTTCCGAGACTCGAGGAGCTGGCGCGTCTCGTTCGCGTCGAGGTCACGGTCGCTGGGGCCGAAGCCGCCGGGGACGAGGTCGCGGTCATCATGGGACTCGAAGGCGCGTTCCTCGTCCAGGGCTTGCGATTTGAGGGTGTCGAGTTCTTCTTCGCAGGTGCGCCAGGTGGTTAAGATGGAGGGGAGGGGAGATGGTGTTGGGGCCCAGGTGAGGGCTTTGGAGAGGAGTTCCATTCGTTGTTGGAGGGAGGTAATGCGTTGGTGGATGGTTCGGGAAGAGGGGAGTGAGGCTGAGGCGGGCCGGTAGCGGCCGGCTGAGTAGGCCGCACGCCAGGAGGTATCGTCTTGGAAGCTGGGGTGGTTGGCTCTGTTGCTGGTTAGGTCGAAGCGGGTGGTGATGAGAGAGTACGCGGTGTCGAAGTCGTGGTCCGAAAGGGCGGCTATGATTGCTGAGTAAGTAATTCTGTGCTCTGCGTCGAAGAGACGGCGATCCACAGGGACTTCTTCGCCAGGAGCGTAGTCTGAGGGTGGAGGGACGGGTAGGTCTGCGAGGACGAGGTTTTGTGCTATGCCTAGGAGATCATCGAGTTTGGTGTAGGCTTTGTTGTTCTGGTCGAGGACTTTTTCGACGAGCGAGAGGGGGTCAGAACTGACTCTTATGCTGACTGGCTGAAAGGGGACACCGTGCTGCAGGGTAAGATGGTAAAATGAGAGGCTGTGTGTTGCTTTGATGAGATGGTCAAGATGAGTGAACTCTGATGCGTTGTCGAACGAGGACCTGAATGCAATAACTAGATCAGATGCTTTCTTGACACCACCACGTGTACGGTTGCCGTTGCTTGCATTGTCGTAGGCGTTCAGTATCGCCTCCAGCACACGGCTCTTGAGTGTATCTCTGGGTAATGCCGAGCCATCCTCATCTAGATAGATGTCTCTGACAGACTGGAACTCGCCCGCTGCAAGCATTGCATTGGCGATTTGGGACTCCAGGTACTCATCAGAGATGCCACTCAAGTACGCAACCGGTGCAGTACTGCCCCTTGAATGGTCGCTCGACCAAGTACGCAACCACAGGAGCCTCGTTCTAATATCGAGCCAGGAAAAATTTGACCTTGTCATGCGCGGAAGTTGGTTGAGTATAGTTCGCAGCTCTTGCTTCTGCCTCTCTTCAGATTCAAAAATCACTGTAGACGCGACGGAACTTGTGGTGGATTCAATCTTGAGCTCGCTCAGCACCGATTGAGTGGACAAGACGCCATACAGCATCTCTACTATATCGGTGGACGGCCGTGTAAGCAGGTTGTGGGTGGACAGAAAGGAGCTATCAAGCAGATCAGTCCTTGAAGCGGCCGATAGATTTCCTGCTTCTGGTATATCCGGCAAGGGCTGGTCGAAATCAGGAGGCATCAACTGTGCCAGATGAGCAGCTCTTTGGAGCAGTAGTTTCTTGGTAGCAATCCTCGAATCGTCGTCGCTATGACCAGAGACATAAATCATCGCGAGCACGGTACGAACATAAGAGACCATGTCGTCAGAATCAGAATTGACTTGATCTAAATCATGCGTGGATGCATCCAAGGGAGTCGGGCCATTCCATTGCTGCACGGCATCTGCAGCAAGATTGTAATTTCTGTGTGACGTTTGAAGAAGCCATTCATTCACATGAGCCCAGCTGGTCGTGCTTGTGCTTGTCTCTTCGAGCCCTGATCTTGAAATCTTACGCCTCTTCACTCTGTTTGATCCTCTGACCCAAGGTGTCACAACTCTTTCAAGATCTCGGCCTATGGTTGAAGGTGCTCCCGACTGCGTTGCAAATGCCAGTAGGATGTCCACACCCGTCTGGCCCTGAGTTGTCTCTAGATCTTGCAAGGTTAAAGAAGTTGCTTGCTCAGGGTAGAAGTCGTTCTGCAACCGATACAACGGCCGCAGATACGTGTCTGACCATGTCTGGAGGGTGGGATGCTGGGATGAGAACTGGTCTACCAAGGCCAGAGCAGAGGCAGGTATGCCATTGAAGCGCTCCAATTTGTGTATCCATGCTACCACAAAGTTGGATAGCGAGTCATCAGGCTCGAGAGAATGATATGCTGGGAGCTTTACCAGCCGTAGTTCTGGTAGAGACTGCTCGGCATGCGAAGGGCTAGGCACTTCGAGGTCGTCTACATTGACTAGGACATCTAAGCTATTGAAGTTGGCAAAGTCTTGGTCAATATCTGCGACGAGTAGTGCTAGATGGTGTTCGAGCTCAGGGTCAGCATCTAGTGGTAGGTAGGTCAACAGCGTCCTGTAGATCGTGACGGAAGTAAGGACATCTCGTCGCGTTGCGCAAAGTACTCGAAAGGTTGACAAGTCTGGCGTCGCAACCAGCTGTGCTGCCAGGACTAGCACCTGTGCATCATTGAGACCTTCCATGGAAGAAACGATGTGGTATGGCCCAGACACGCGGGCATTACGACGGAGACTGCGAGATCCATACCTCGTCTTCGCTGGCTGCCTCAGGATATCGATGCAGCGTGGCATTCCCAAGTTGGCTCGGGATGACGTCGAGCGCCATTTGCGCAGTAGGAGCGTACTACGGCACAGCACAGTGAGCAAGAAGACCTGCACTGCATGCGCTGTGAGCAAGCGGTAGCCGCAACCGCAGCTGTTCCGCCGCACCACCAATCAGCTCCTGCCCGTTTCTGACTTCTCCCGCTACTCGAGCTCGACCACACCTGTCTCGACGCAGCGCAAATCCAGGGCTGTCCTTGTTTACTGAGAACTCTTCGTTGCCGAGATGGCTTCCGGATATGGTGTTCATGGAGGTACATACAATGCACAACCGGGCTCAAGCCGCGCAAGAAACACGAACAGCGGAGACTGACGAAGCGTGCAGGTACCTCCCGATGTTTCCCATACTGGCAGGAATACATGGCCTGCTATGTCATGACCAAGGACGATCCAGTCGTGAGAGAGAAGGGGCCATGTCTACCGAGACTCGAGGACTACTACGAGTGCTTACACCACAAGAAAGAGGTACGCTAATCAAGCAGTAAATGCAACCTCGATTGTAACGAGCTGATGTTGTCTTCAGTACGCACGAGCTCGAGCCATGCAAGCGGCACTCAGAAAAGCCGAGAGAGCACATCCAAGGGAGAATGCGCCTAAGCTGGGCCAAATACGAAGTCTGGGTCTACTAGGCCACGAGGAAGAGTCGAAAGCTTTGATGGAAGGCGCCAAACAGTAACATCATGAAACGGGACGACGGCGTTTGGTGAGGTTTTACAACAGCTCAACTGTATCATGAGTACTGCGACCACTTTCAGAGTGTAGATATCGACCAGAAAGCACTACTCCGGGGTGCAAATGAAAGATAGCTTGGCCCGAGGCCGCACTTCCTTGCAAGCTTAGCATTGAGAGTGCCACCACTCTAGCCATACCCTATCTACGCGTTGAGGCGACAAATGGACCAACCACGATCGATGCCTGCTGACTTATAGGCGCAGTCATCCCAAGGCGATGCCTACTGCACACAACGTCCATTGGTCTCATCGTCTTGGATCTGCTGTTCGAAGCATAAGTTGCAGGGTGTCAAAAACGAGCCCTATCTTGTCGAGCTGCCAGAAGAAGTGCTAAGGGGAGGCGATGAAAAGAGCTCCACTGTCCATGGAGGAAGTGTTAGAAACCTCACTCAGAAGCACCACTTTGTCGCATCTAGCAGAAGCCACAACAATCAGGTCCTGAACGCTTTGTTGACTTGCTTAGACATGTTATGCATCTTACGTCTTGTACTGTCACCGGAAGTAGAATTGAGTGCGACTTGCTTTCGCGCTGATTACTACTTACACTGACTGTGCCTGTTTGCCTGTTTGCCTACTTGCACATACTGCAGGAACTCCTAGCCATCACACGGTAGCCAATTTGTTTCAATCTAAACCTGCACCTACATCGCTTTTCGTACCTTTGAACCAACCGCTTCAGCTTGATGCGTAGTAGTGCATGGAACTCTGATAACGAAGAACAAGAGATGAGGTAGAAAGAGTAGGTAGACCCGCGGTAGAGCCATGATCATATTGCCAAGTGACCCTCAGAAAAGCTTAAAATGCAATGGCAACCAATGATCTCGCACCATTGTGTCAGGCAAGGCATAGCTCCAAAATGTGCAGGGAGACACGAGTTTGAAGGAGATAAATACAGTCGCATCATACAAGTACCGCGGTCGCCCTTTGGCTCGTCCGTCTCTTCCCCATCCGCACCGCTGCACTTCTCTTACCACTTCTGTCGTCATTACAACTTATTCTACAACCTCAAGTTTGCAGCACTGCAGCTGCAGCCGGCCTTGAATCTTTGTCGCAACAGGTATCGCTTCAGCTTCAATGCGTGTTCATACATCGCCGGGTATTTCGATGCGATCTCACTTCTTGATGTGAACGTGCAAAACTTCTCGCCCATGGCAGCCTCTAAAAGTCCTTGATTTGGCTCGTAAATTATTCTTGAGGCGTTTTGGGGAGGATTTCTGTTCAAATGACGTCCGCTGCTTCCAGGCAAGTCTCATGACCCATAACTCAAATCCATGCATTGGAGTATTCGCTAACACGACTCACAGACTTGACCGATTGGTCACGTAAGTGCCCACTATCAGACGTTCTGGCTGCTGTATCACTAACCTATTGATAGCCTACTTGATAAAGGTAGCACTCAACTAATACGAAACACTGCTGCCACACAGCTTGCCGACGTCCAGAAACAAAACCCAGACAGTCTATTTCCGCTTCTGACGAGGGTCCTACCATTTTTACAAAGCAAATCCTGGGATACTCGAACTGCTGCAGCGAAGGCAATCGGCGGCATTGTAGCCAACGCACCAGCATTTGACCCGAACGAGGAAGATGCCGACACGAAATCAGAGATCAAGGATGAGAACGGCGTCAAGAAGGAAGACTCCTTCTCATCAACTAGTCCATTGCTCCGTTTGGATAGCCTCGACATCGGACTCATCTTGCAGTATGGCAAGAAGCTACTCGGTAGCGCCGGTAAGGAGTATGAGTACTCTCTCGCCGGATTGTCAGCAGCTGAAAGACTAGTCCGTCAGAAAAAGACTCTGCATGCCCGTCTCGGCCTTGGCGGCGAATATGCTGAAGACGACCTACTTTCAGAAAACGATCTGCCTGCAAATTCTCAGCACAAGGCTCAGACACCCGCTTTGGCTAGAGTGGAAACTCAGTTCAAGGCTAGACAAGAGAGCGCGTCGTCACCTCAGACTGCTAACTCAGCCGTACCAGAAACGCCGCTCGACGAGTCCGGACTAAGCAAACGACAACTTAATCAGCTCAAACGCAAGAACAAAACCATGTCCAAAACCGGACCTAACAAAATGCGGGTTGTCGACCTTGGCGCTCGCAAGCCTTCCGAAGCAGACTCATCTGTTGCCTCATCCTCACCTCACCCCATCAAGCTCAATGGCCACGAAGCATCTCAGGATGAATCTCAAACGCAGCCTGACTATTTCTCTATCAAGCAGGAGGGTGGCGATGACGAGACCCAGTTGGTCAAGGAGTTCAAAGGTGAACCTATCGAAGAAAAGCCTTGGATCGCGCCAGAGCACCAAGACTCGAACGAGTGGCCTTTCGACCTTATGTGCGATTACTTGTCTGTTGACATATTCGACCCAAATTGGGAAATTCGTCATGGTGCAGCTATGGGACTTCGAGAAGTCTTGCTGGTCCATGGGCACGGAGCTGGTCGCAGATACGGTCTCACTAAAGCAGAGAACGACAACGCGAACCGTCAATGGCTCGATGATCTGGCTTGCAGACTTCTCTGCGTAATGATGCTGGATCGTTTCGGTGACTACGTCTCTGACACTGTTGTCGCCCCTATACGAGAGTCAATCGGACAGACACTCGGAGCCCTGATCACACAGCTGTCTGACCAAACAGCTCTATCTGTATACGCAAACCTACAGAAGATGGTCTACCAAACAGACACTGGACTGAAAGTACCAGTGTGGGAAGTATGCCATGGCGGGATGCTAGGTTTGCGTTACTTCGTGGCTGTTCGCAAAGATTTGTTGCTGAAGCACGGTGAGCTGATGGACGGTACTATCAACGCTGTGATACGAGGTCTTGGCCATCATGACGACGACGTAAAGTCCGTCAGTGCTGCTACACTGGTCCCGATTGCGCAGGAGCTTACAAAACTGCGTCCACACGCACTCGGTGGGCTGATCAGCGTGGTATGGGACTGCTTGGTGGACATGCAGGATGATCTGAGTGCGAGTACCGGGGCCATCATGGACTTGTTGGCCAACCTTTGCTCTTTCCCAGAAGTGTTGCAAGCCATGAGAGTGAATGCCAACAAGGACCCCGATCAGTCCTTCACTGTCCTCGTACCAAGACTTTACTCGTTCTTGCGACACACCATCACTTCTGTGCGACTCTCTGTGCTAAAAGCACTAACGAGGTTCCTGGACGTGGCCAGTCAAGGAGAAACGGGCTGGATTGATGGTCGCCTCGTGAGACTGCTCTTCCAAAACATTCTCGTGGAGCGCAACGAAGGAGTACTCAAGCAATCTTTTGCTGCCTTTCACGGACTGGTCGAGTTCCTGAAACACCATGGACCCGCCAACCATGCCATCTCTACGACCCGAACAATAGAATATATGATCAGAGCAAATTGCCAACCAATCGGTCAGTCGAGGTATCCTCTGCCTATGGATGCGACGCTCTTTATCAAGCCGTCTGGTGCACCAATGGCTGCTGCTGCACCTGCCAAAGGCCGACAATGCTCAGAGCCACCGAGTAAGAAGAGAAAACGAGAAGGGTCGCAAGAGCAAACGACCAACACGACTCATAACACCGATGGTCATGTGATGTCTGGCGACGTTGACATTGTTGGCATGGATACACTGATTCGAACCAGAATATACGGTGCAAGAGCACTTGGTGAGTTGCTGGCTCTACAAGATGCATCTGGTGTCCAAATGTATTTCGAACTCATCATGTCAATGGCTTCCGCTAAACATGCCAGCACAAGACTGTTTGCCGCCATGAGCTTGGAAGAGACAGCAAAGAATCTTACGAGAGTGGATTTTGATTACTCACCATTAGCTGCCCAGCTGCAGACTCTTCTGGACGAGAGCGACGATCTGTGGTATTCAGACATCGTGACCTCATTACAGGCCGCGCGAGGCCAGTGCCAGACACTATTGGCGGCATTCGCGACTCATGCGCATGTGCCTCGCACCAAGCTCCCGTCGCTAGCTGCTGTTTGCCAAGGAGAAGACGGAGCTGGCCCGACAGCGTTTGGCCTAGCAGATGCTGAGAAAGTTGTAACGTCCGAGTTCGATCGCATCATGAAGCTTCTGACGCCTGCTCAGAGAGTGACTGGAACGCAGTATCTGAATGATGCGAGGAGCACGGCAGCAACCACGGTTGCAGATGCTCGGAAGGTCAAGGAAGACCGCGATCTCTACGTCAAAGCCGCCTTTGCCGCTGTGCTAGTCGCTATGCGAGAGGTTCCGAAGAAGCCTGGCCAACTCATCAAGTGTATCATGGACAGCATCAAGACCGAGGAGAACGTCGAATTGCAACAACGATCGGCTGCAACTGTAGCGTCACTGATCGATTACTACATCAAGAGTCCCAAGCGTGGACCTACTGACAAGCTCGTTTCAAACTTGTGCAAATTTACTTGTGTCGATACGTCTGAAACACCAGAATTTGGACCAAATTCAAGCTTAGAGGACATAGTGCTCTCTCTACGCAAGGAGGAAGACCGGAAGGACCACCCTCATGCCGCTAAGTTCGAGCGTGAGGCCAAAGAAGCCCGAACGATGCGTCGTGGTGCCAGGCATGCTCTCCGTGTTCTGGCAGACCTGTATGAGGATGAACTCTTCACCAAGCTCCCTATCCTGCTAGTTGTGGTGGAAGAACCAATGCGGCTCCTCGAGAACGGCCAAGCCACGATTGACGAGCTCAAACATGAGGACGCTGGGCAGAATGTGGTTGACGCCTTCTCTACCCTACGCACCGTTGCACCATATCTTCATTCAAGCCTGCACGAATGGTTGGAAAGAACGATGCCTCTGATGAAACTGGGAATCAGGCATCAATTGTCAGTCGTACGGTACGCTGCTGCCAAATGTTTTGCAACCGTTTGCAGTGTCATACCGGGCAAAGGCATGACTATGCTTGTTGAGCACATTCTACCTAACATGGGCAATGCTATTGATCTGAGGGACCGACAAGGCATCACGGAAACCGTCTATCACCTAATCCATGCTATGGGGGATCAAGTTTTGCCATATGTGATTTTCCTTATTGTGCCTGTTCTAGGCAGGATGAGCGATTCGAACGACGAGGTCAGACTCCTTGCGACAACATCATTTGCGACGCTGGTGAAGCTAGTGCCGCTCGAAGCAGGTATACCTGATCCTCCAGGCATGTCGGAGAAATTGCTCCAGGGCAGGGAACGAGAACGCAAATTCATGGCTCAGATGCTTGATCCGAAAAAAGCTGAACCGTTCCAGATACCTGTCGCCATCAAGGCTGAGCTCCGTTCCTACCAACAAGACGGAGTCAATTGGCTTGCGTTCCTCAACCGATACAACCTGCATGGTGTGCTCTGCGATGACATGGGGCTTGGCAAAACACTTCAAACTTTATGCATTGTGGCAAGTGATCACCATTTGAGAGCAGAGGAATACGAAAAAACGGGCGCACCGGACAAGAGTAGACTCCCCTCGCTGATTGTGTGTCCACCAACATTATCTGGCCATTGGCAGCAAGAGATCAAACAGTATGCACCTTTCCTCAGCTGCGTCGCATACGTTGGTCCTCCGAGCGAGAGAGCTGCACGCAGGCCACAGCTTAGTACGGCAGACATCGTCATAACATCTTACGACGTGTGTAGGAACGATACCGACGTGCTTGCAGCAATGACCTGGAACTATTGCGTTCTGGACGAAGGACATCTGATCAAGAACCCCAAGGCCAAGATAACCATTTGCGTCAAGAAGCTCATGAGCAACCACCGACTCATCCTGTCAGGCACGCCCATTCAGAACAACGTACTCGAGCTGTGGTCGCTCTTTGACTTCCTCATGCCTGGCTTCCTCGGGACGGAGAAGGTGTTCCAAGATCGATTCGCCAAACCTATCGCTCAGAGCCGTAACGCCAAGTCGTCGTCCAAAGAACAAGAAGCCGGTGCACTAGCTGTGGAAGCCCTACACAAGCAAGTCCTGCCTTTCCTGCTACGTAGACTCAAGGAAGAAGTGCTCAATGACCTGCCACCCAAGATCTTGCAGAACTACTACTGCGATCTCTCCGACCTGCAAAAGAAACTGTTTGATGACTTCTTCAAGAAGGAGAAGAAAACAGTCGAAGCAAGCCTTGGGGCAGGCGACAAAGACTCCAAACAGCACATCTTCCAAGCCCTTCAATACATGCGCAAACTGTGCAATTCACCCGCGCTGGTGATGAAGGAGGGACATGCGCAGTACGAAGCATACCGGAAGCAGCTCGCAGCCAGCGGGTCATCGTTGCGCGATGTCAGCCACGCGCCGAAGCTGGGAGCGCTCCGCGATCTGCTCGTTGATTGTGGAATCGGAGTTCCGCCCGACTCGAATGACATTTCTGGATCCTCGGGAGCTGTATCGCAGCATCGAGCGCTGATATTCTGTCAGATGAAGGAAATGCTTGACATGGTGCAAAACGAAGTGCTCGGGAAATTGCTACCTGATGCGCAATTCCTCCGACTCGATGGTGGAGTCGAAGCTACCAAGCGACAAGACATTGTCAATAAGTTCAACAATGATCCATCGTACGACTGCCTGCTCTTGACCACGTCAGTCGGGGGTCTTGGTCTCAATCTGACGGGTGCTGATACTGTCATCTTTGTCGAGCACGATTGGAATCCGCAGAAAGACATCCAAGCCATGGACCGGGCGCACAGACTAGGGCAGAAAAAGACGGTCAATGTGTACCGACTCATCACACGTGGCACGCTTGAGGAGAAAATCATGGGTCTGCAGCGGTTCAAGATCGATGTGGCAAGCACGGTAGTGAACCAGCAGAACGCAGGACTGGGCACCATGGAGACCGATCAGATCCTAGATTTGTTCTCACTTGGTGAAGGGGTGGAGGGAGGCGGCGTACCCGGATTAGATAGTGCGGCTGGTACTACTAACGGGGCCGATATGAATGGACGAGAAGAAGACATGGTCGATGAGCAGGGCAACGTCAAAAAGAAAGGCGAAAAAGGCTTCTTAGATGACATCGGCGAATTGTGGGATGAAAGGCAGTACGCGGAGGAATTCAACCTTGATTCGTTCTTGCAGAAGATGCAGAAATAGGGCTGCCCTGGGATGGCGTCAAAGTGCTGGATGGGCCGGTAGAGGGCATAATCATGTGGGTTGGGAGTTATAGCGGTGGCGGCTGAAAAGGTTCCATACGATTGTGCCAACAGTGTAGCAGGTGTAACCATTCACGAATCGTCCATACCATACAGGATGCTGAACAAGAGGTCTGTCTGTCCAGATTAGGTATTCTAGGTCGGTGCTACCATGGCCGCCATCTATGCTCTGGCTACGCCGATCGACTGACGCGAGAGGTCGATCACGTGTCCAAGATATCACGTCTCGACCTGCTGTCACGTGCTGAGTTGCTGCCTGAGCTACAGAGTGCGGAGAAGTTCCTGCAGGCTGCTCCTTCCATTCTGAATCTGAATTTCTGGAAAACATTCACGAAGCAGGCAGACCGTCTCTACACGTCCATTCACCACCGCCATCATGCAGGCTCCTGTAGTGGTTATGAACACGAATTCCGGCGAGCGGCAGACGGGTCGACGGGCGCAAATCAGCAACATCACAGCGGCGAAAACAGTGGCAGATATCATCCGATCATGTCTGGGCCCCAAAGCCATGCTGAAAATGCTTCTCGACCCCATGGGCGGCATAGTCCTCACCAACGACGGTCATGCCATTCTTCGAGAAATCGAAGTCGCTCATCCAGCCGCCAAGTCTATGATTGAGCTCTCGAGGACGCAAGACGAGGAAGTCGGTGATGGAACAACGAGTGTCATCATCCTCGCCGGGGAGATGCTGGCCATGGCTCTGCCACAATTAGAGAGGAACATTCACCCCGTCGTCATAATACAAGCCTTCAAGAAGGCTCTGAACGACGCACTAGAGATCATCGAAGAGATCAGTGTGCCGGTCGACACCAACAACGACAAAGCCATGATCCAACTCCTCGAAGCCGCCATCGGCACCAAAACAATCAGCCGCTACAGCGAGTTGATGTGCGGCCTCGCCCTGAACGCTGTCCGTACCGTGACCAAAGATGCGGCAGCCATCAGCAACGCGACCCCCAACGGCGCAATCACCACGTCGGGCAAGAACGCACCCACGCAAACCACGACACCCACCCTCAAGCCCCACGAGATAGATATCAAGCGGTACGCCCGGATCGAGAAGATCCCCGGCGACAGCATCGAATCCTCCCGTGTCCTCGACGGTGTAATGCTGAACAAAGACATCACCCACGCCTCCATGCGCCGCAAGATCGTGAACCCCCGCATTATCCTGCTAGACTGCACCCTCGAGTACAAAAAGGGCGAGTCCCAAACCAACGTCGAGATCACCGACGAATCCTCGTGGAACCGCATTCTCGAGATAGAAGAGGAACAAGTCAAAAAGATGTGCGACGCCATCCTCCAATTCAAGCCCGACCTCGTCATCACCGAAAAGGGTGTCTCAGACCTCGCCCAGCACTTCTTCGTCAAACACAACGTCACCGCCCTCCGCCGTGTGCGCAAATCCGACAACAACCGCATCGCCCGCGCCGTCGGCGCCACAATCGTCAACCGCCCTGAAGACATTACCGAAGCCGACGTCGCACCGGCGCCGGCCTCTTCGAGATCTCCAAGATCGGCGACGAATACTTCACCTTCATCACCGGCTGCAAGAACCCCAAAGCATGCACCATCCTGCTCCGCGGCCCCTCCAAGGACATCCTCAATGAGATCGAGCGCAACCTCGCCGACGCCATGGCCGTCGCTCGCAACGTCATGTTCCACCCGCGCCTGTCGCCCGGCGGCGGCGCCACCGAAATGGCCGTCGCCGTGCGCCTCGCCCAGCGCTCCAAGCAGATCGAGGGCGTCGCGCAGTGGCCCTACCGCGCCGTCGCCGACGCCATGGAAGTCATCCCGCGCACCCTCATCCAGAACGCGGGCGCCTCGCCCATCCGCATCCTGACGCAGCTGCGCGCCAAGCACAGCGAAGGCAAGAGCAACTACGGTGTCGACGGCGACAGTGGCGCCGTCATCGACATGCGCGAATTGGGCGTGTGGGAGCCCCAGGCGGTCAAGATGCAGAGTGTCAAGACGGCCGTGGAGAGTGCGTGTCTGTTGTTGAGGGTGGACGATATCTGTGGAGCGAAGAGCTCGAAGCAGGTCGGGGCGAGCGGGCTTGGAGCCGGCGGCGGTGGTGACGAATAAGAGGGAGAGCGTCGTGGCTGATGAGTGATGAACGAGTATAGAACGAATTTTCCTCGCTGAAACGGACGAGATGAAAAAGCAAGCACGGCATGGCATGGCATGAAATGGAATGGCATTATGATACCACAAGAGCATGAATATGAATACAAGGTCGATACAATTGCCTACAGCTTTATTGATCGTACATGGTACTTTGATACACGTTCTCTGTCCTTCTCCTCTTTCCGCCTTGCAGCTGCTATATTTGTACATGCCTTTCCGTCTTGCTCGACGTAGGTGACCTTTCCTGATTCTTCGCTCGACTCATGGTCCATGGTAGTTGAGCAAGACGAATGGATCTGATAGAGCTCTAATCTAGTTCGCGGCGTCGATATCCTGCGGACGGGATCGACTGCTGGCACGAAAACCATCACTCTTCTTGCTTAGCTGGTTCTTCGTTCCCCGGGTTTGTTTTGCCGTGGATGACTCCTGTCTCGTTATCGGTGTGCTCTGTGATAGCTTGTCTCCGGATCACTCTGGAGCTACTTCTTGCCACGTGCTTTCCTCTTCTGCTGCTTCTTGTCCACATCGTCGAGGATGTCTTCGTCGTCGTCAGCTGCTGCCTCTGCTTTGACTTTCCTGCCTCGGCTGGGTCTTATTGCTAGTTGGGGAGCAGGCTCCTCCTCGACGTCGGATTCTTCCTTGACGGCAGCCTTACGGCCGCGTTTCTTGGCTTGTACTTTCTGGGCGGCTTTGCCTGTATCGAGCTCGGCAGCACCGTCGACTTGTGGTAGTGCCGCCTCTTCTTCGTCGTTGTCAGCAACCTGCTTGGCCTTTTTGGATCGGGCCTTTCTCGGAGGGGGCTGATTCAGAGGCTCATCAGAGTCGAGGTCTTCGTCCTTGACGGCAGCCTTTCTGGTCTTCGTTTTGGCGGTCTTCTGCTTCGGTGGCGGCTCAGGGGAAGACTCGTCAGAGTTCAGTTCCTCTTCTTTCGGAACAGCTTTCTTGCCCTTTGCTTTGGTGGCCTTTTTCTTTGGTGGAACTTCATCAATTTCGTCATCTTCATCAGCTGCCTTACGCTTCTTGGTAGGTTTCTTCTTAGCCGGGATGGGCTTTTCGTCTTCGCCATCTGAATCAGTTTTCTTCTTTCGGCCACCTTTCTTAGGCTTGGATGGAGACTGTTCGGCGGCACTATCGCCCGTCTCCTCATCACCGGCCTTCTTCTTTGGTGTTCTTTTGTTGATGCCCTTTTGGCCTGGTCTGTTCAATTCAGGGTCCTACATACATTAGCCTGAGCAACAAGCGTGACAGCAGCAAGCTTACTCCCTTCCAGTCTTCGTCATTAACGTGACCATTTTCGAGAGCATATTTGATCTTGTCCTGGTGCTCCTCGGGCAGCTCATCGTAGCCGTCAAGAAGGTCCAAGTCTTTATCAAGGTCCAGTCCGTCGAGGCCACCGAGCTGCTCAATGATGTTGCCAATCTGTTTTGGCGTAACACATCCCCTAAATCCATTTAGCCACATGGACATGAGGTCCAGACGAGACCAACCAGTGCTTCCATTTCCAGGTCGAGTGCTCTTTGATGGTGACCAAGGTGCCGAACCGGAGTTCACCTTTGGCTATCTTGACGCCCTGGTCCTTACAAGCCTTGTTTTGACAGCCCGCTCTGCCCAGTTTGGCACATTCTGCATGTTGTTAGATCCTTCATCCTGTGTGATGGATCACCTTATGGAGGACAAGCGTGGTATGAAGTTTTGTGCAACTGACATGAGCGCAACGTGAGAAAGGACTTACCAAACCGGTACGTCGCTGATGCCATGGCGGTCTGCCACTTGTTGCAAGCTGTCAGAAGTGCTTATGCGTTTACAGGCGGCGTTTTAGCGAGGACAGTCAACTCTAACAATTCAGAGAAACACAATTAGAAAAGGACACAACCACGCAGTCAAAAGATCGCGAGGACACTTCTAAGCGCTCGGAGCTGAGAGTAGAAGGCACGCGTAAGGCAGCGGCAGGCACGAAGGCGTGTAAAGCGCGTTCTTGAGTGACGCGATTATGATACGGCAGAATCTTGTGACCATTATAGCGCTATATCCTTGATTCCTCCCGACCGATAACATGCCCTAAGTTGCGTAAGCAAGGCCCCAACGTGCATCTACAACCTAGACCAGAAGTTTCGTCCAATGAGCTACCATGCCATTCAGAAACTACTTGGGAGTCCCTCGAGCTGCAACATCGGTATCCAGCAAGGGTCCATATCTAGCTCCTCCAGTGGGCGTTCTCTCTTGGGACATTCAGGCAAGTCGTGCCCTTTGTAAGTCTGCACATGTAACAGATTGCGTCCAACGCGATCCTCCCAATACCAGAGTCTCGATCCTGGCGGGTGTTGCTCGCGAGCCTTGACTGCATTGTCCATGAGAGCTTCCAACGGCGTTGTGTATGGCCAGCCGTATTCGTGTCCTCGTCGGTGGGCATATGGAAGGCGCGCCCCATGCCCTAGTTGAACCCAACTTGGACCTTCAAGCAAACTACCGAGCTGGGATTCCGGCAGATCCCACAGCGGTGAGGCATCGAGGAGATCAACCTCTTGACCGCTGGAAGGAATCGAGTAGCGCATCCACATACCCTCTTCCACTTGATTGCCCTTGAGAGGTTGACTGTCTGTTTCCCACTGAAGGTCACCTGCATCGCCCAACCCTCGATGGCAATAGAATGTTGCAACAGGATAAACAGTTGTAATGTCTTCGACGCAGTTGATTGTGTAAAAGAAACTGAAAACCTCCTCGGTCTCTCTCGGATTCACAAGACGTTGTCCTACAAGGACTATTCGAGGCTTCCTGTCGCCACCCCGAATCCGACTGCTATGGAATGCATCGACGAAAGGCCTCGAAATGCAGTAACGAAGCGGGCTCTGGGGGTCTGGCTGATGTGTGCGACAGTTGGGCACCAGACCGGTCCTACTGTCGATGATCAACTCTTCGAGCAAAGGACAGGCTTCCGTAACTAGCGTGAACATCGTGGCACAGACACGTGTATCCGAAAGTCGCAAGCGCCGAAGCTGAGGTAGCCTGGCTGCGATCCACTTGCACAAGTGCAGCGTCCCGGGCTATGGGATTTCGGCTGATTGACAGTTGAGAAGCTCTAGGTTGCGAACGGTCGGTGGGAGTTTTCGAAGCAAGCTTGCCGCGGCGCGAAAGTTGTCCTTATCAGGTGCGTCAGGTGCGAACCTGCACGATAACGAGACCAGATTGGGCATGACCAGCAGATACAGCGACAGCAGGTTGGGTGCAACAGTCATCAACGATGTCCCGTAGTCCTCGACGATGATTGCTTTGTGGAAATCTAGCGTCATAGACTGGATGCGTCTTAAACCTGCCCTTGGTAGAGCGGCGATACAGGCCTCAATATCCTTGAGCTCCAGGTAGACGTGTTTCCACAGGATAAGCTCGCCAATGGCTCGCCACTGTCTGCAGACCCGGAGACACGAAGCAAGAGCGCTGCTGCTATATGCGTACTGTATGCAGGAGGATCTCAAGCAGCTCGGGCGCAACGAGCACTGGGTAGGACTCCATTCGCCAAAGTGATATTGAAGGCTAATGTTATATCATAGATAAGTGGGACAATGAACCGGCCGAGAAAATTCTCTTCAGAACAAACAATACCAGTTCGGCTTTTTTGGCCAAGGACAAACACGCAGCAAGTGCGAAGGAGGAGGATCGTTGAGGAAGGTTTTCAGTAGCACTTGCCACAATAGTGTCGTATGGTCCTGTGCTTGCCACACTAATGTTCCGGAGCGTACCACTGCCTGGCAATCATGGTTGGAACGCTCGGTACCGCTCACCACGACCAGTACCTAGGACAAATAGCACACCTAGTCTTGTACGACCATATAACACTCATTCAGGCACTTGCCATGCATTCCTCAGTTACTCGTCCTTCTTGCCCTGCTCCTGCCCGATGAATCTGATTGCGTCCTTGGTGAAGATATAACTCAGACCACTCCACACAGTTGTCCCTGCCACAAGTGCCATCCATCCCTCAAAAACTCCCCAGAGGTTCCACGCTTCTACCAATGAAACAGGCAGCACGGGCAGCAACACCGCGTCAGCCACCAGCAAAAATTGCAACAGCGTATTGATTTTGCTGATTTCTGTCGGCCGTACCTCAGCGCTTGGTAGACTAAAGTCCCAGTACCTCGTCATTGTGCGTGGGGGAGGCAAGCTGATCCAGCGGAAGTAGAGCGCCGACAACAAGAGGCCACCATCGCGGCCGAGGATTATGAGGGTGAGCCACCAGGGGAATGTCCCGATTGAGTACAAGGAGACAGTGGTGACTGTCATCAGAAGCTTGTCGGCGAAGGGATCCAAGATCGAGCCTAGAACCGTGCCGGACTTGTAACGACGGGCAAGGTAGCCATCAACTAGGTCCGTAATGGAAGAGTAGGCGAAGAGGGTAAAAGCAAGGACTGGTTGAGAATGGAGGAGAGCATAGCAGATTATTGGTGCTGTGATGATTCGGGTTGTTGTGAGCAAGTTCGGAATCGTGTAGATGTTTTCTTTGAGGACCGGCGGCGTCAAGCTCTTGAGACGCTGAGTAACGGCTTTTGCGGATGCTGCTATTGTCGTTTTGGTTGTGTCTACCGGCGTATCTGTTGGCTTTTCTGGCTGACTGCAAGTAAAGTCAGTAAAACTGGATGCAAGGCGGCTCTGAGCTAAATCAGAACGGTAAGGTCAATACTGACATTGGCGGCTGTTTCTTCTGTTCATCCTTCGCGTCTTCATGCCTTCTCGACGCTTGCGAAAAGTCTCTTCGTTGCGTGGCATGCCATTTCTGGGACCACGACTGCGAGGTGATAGAGCAGCTACCGTTGGCACGTGACCAGATCAAGGTCCTTGGATCATGCCATTTCACATGAAACTGCTCAGTCTTCGGCGACTTGTTGAAGCTCTCAACAGAGATGGTGGTTAGGAATCTGCGTGTATCGTTCCATGTTGCCAGCGACCGTGTCGTCCATGATAGTTGAGGTCTGTGAAGGTGTTGTGAAAGTTGCGAGCTACGCGTTACGACTCGGGAAGCGTGTGCCATGACATTCTGACAAGTCAGCACCTGTGATTGCGACGCGTATGCTAGAAAAGCGCGCTCTGTGCTAAACGAAACCCTCTCAAACTTGTGTAGAGCTTGTTTTAGAGATGATGGTCGTCAGTACTAGAGTGTCAGG
Source organism: Knufia petricola (assembly GCA_002319055.1). NCBI lineage: Eukaryota > Fungi > Ascomycota > Eurotiomycetes > Chaetothyriales > Trichomeriaceae > Knufia > Knufia petricola. Next base: position 107,703 of record NMUC01000069.1, on the reverse strand, counting down.
TAAAAGCAAGCAATGGAGCTACCGTATTGTTTTACAAAATCCGGGAAATACATGTCAGGGGTCGATCGCGGACCAATGACTGTTCGCGCTTATTCTCCGCAAGAAAGATAGCAGTCTGACTCCAGCAGAACGGATACATATTTCAATTGGCCCTCAAGCACCGGTTCTTTGACACTTTGAGATCGATGTGAACGCCACGCTATGCATCATCATTACATGTACTGTACAAAGCTCATCCTCATGTTGCGGCAGCAATCGCACCCTCCGCCTCAGCGCGCTGCGCTCTAAGCACATCCGTAGAAGCAAACAACTGTTGCTGCTCCGCCAGAGCTTTCGGCCGCCTGACATATTTGAGCAATCTCAATGCGCCAGCGGGTGTGATGCCCTCTATTCTTCTCGCCATACCAACACTGGTCGGCCTGACCAGCTTGAGCACTTCTTTCTCGCCCATGCTCAGCCCAAACACGTTATCATAGTCTATGTCCGCGGGTAACGAGAGAGCCTCGTCTTTCTCGAACGCTCGGGCGCTCTTTTCCTGCTGCGCAATGTATGGCGCATATGTTGATTCAATCTGGACTCTCATCTTGGTCTTCGCATCGTAATTGTCTGCCAGTTGGGGCTTGCCCATCTTCTCAAACACTTGGTCGACATCCATCCCAACGAGCCGCAGCATATCATAGGCACTGCGGTGTGTCGAGTCAACTCTGACGTTGAAGCCCATGTTCAACCACTTTTGAGTGGCCATTCTCGGCTCCTCAAGCAAACCTTGCAGCTCCGCCATGGTGTCCTGATTCTGTCTGAAAGAAGTCCATCTTTTATCGCCAACCACACCAGCATCCCGACCTTTCTCGGTCAATCTCAAGTCAGCGTTGTCAGATCGGCAGCTCATTCGGTATTCGCTTCTCGTGGTAAACATGCGATAAGGCTCGCTGACGCCCTTGGTAATCAAGTCGTCGATCAAGATGCCAATGAATGCTTCAGCTCTTGACAAGGTAAACGGTCGCTTTCCCTGGGCCGCCAAGCCTGCGTTGATGCCTGCTATGATACCCTGGGCTGCAGCTTCTTCGTATCCAGTGGTTCCGTTGATCTGACCGGCCAGGAAAAGGCCCTTGATCAACTTGGTCTCTAGTGTAGGGAACAGGTTTCTCGGATCAATGTAGTCATATTCCACACCATAACCTGGCTGCAACATCTTGACGTTTTCTAGGCCTTTCACAGTGCGCATGAGCGCGTACTGAGCATCGGCCGGAATGGTCATGCTCACACCATTGGGGTAGATAACCTTGTTCGGCTCTAAGCCCTCAGGTTCCAGCCAAATCATATGCTGGTCTTTGTGCCCGAATCTTATAATCTTCGACTCCAGCGAGGGGCAGTAGCGTGGACCACGGACTGTCTCGCGAATGTGTATGGACTTGTCAAGGTTCGCTCGGACGATAGCGTGCGACTCTGCATTTGTGTATGTGGCCCAACATGATAGCTGTCCCTCGTCGCCAATGTCAACGCTATCGTTCAGGTAGGAGAAGGGGTGAGGAGGGGAGTCGCCTGGCTGCCGTTCGAGTGCAGAGAAATCGATGGTGTCAGCGTCGAGACGCGGGGGTGTACCGGTCTTCAGTCTTCCTAATTTGAATCCGGCGTCTCGTAAAGATTTGCTGAGGCCGAAAGTCGCGGCTTCGCCCATGCGCCCCGAGGGAAAGGCTTCGAGACCGATGTGAATCTCGCCGCCGAGGAATGTGCCTGTTGTGATGATGACGTGCGAGGCTGGTATGACTTGGCCGCCTTCGAGACGGATGCCAGTGATCTTGCCCTTGGACACGTTGTCGTCTTCTGATATGCCTTCTCTTGAGACGATAATATCGGCGACCTTGCCCTCAAGCACGCTGAGACCTGGCGTAGACAGTATCTCTTCTCTCATATGCTTCTTGTACAGGTCCCGATCGATCTGTGCTCGAGGCCCCCAGACGGCAGGGCCTTTTTTCTTGTTCAATACTCGGAACTGGATACCAGCTTTGTCGATGATCCTCCCTGCTAATCCGTCCAGCGCATCGATCTCGCGCAGCATGGTGCCCTTCCCTATACCGCCGAAGGAGGGGTTGCAGGAGCATACTCCTAGATTAGACAACGATGGCGTGATCAAGGCTGTTCTTGCGCCAGACCGTGCTGCTGCAGCGCATGCTTCTGTGCCTGCATGTCCACCTCCAATAACGACGACATCGTATGGTCTTGCAGAAGGAGCGACCGAGGCAAAGGTGCGTCTTTGCAGTGGTCCTGACCGCACGCGAGGCGCATGGCCCCAGCATGGTAGTCGAGCTCTGAATTTCGACATGACCGTTGATGCAGTAGACTCACCCTCTCGCTGTCAATTGAGAAATGCATTATTAAAGTGCCAGTGGCTGCCCGAGCAGGTGGAGTACTATGCGCAAAAGGCCCCATCACTTTAGCGCATCGGAGCTGGGTTAGTAGCCCCGAGCAAGCCTTAGCCTGCTCCACGTACCACTGACTACAAGTGGGGTAAGCCCTGTTCTGCCCTGACTTCGTCGCCTTCACGTCGAGTCGCGCAAGGCTGGAACACCAGACGGTCACAACCATGATTGCGAATGATTGGCTGAGCATGTCTTCGCAGACTCGGGGATCTGCCATCCCGATTTCAGCCTTCCAAGTTCCTAACGGTAGAGATACAATGTATCTCATCCGCACTCATCGCGAGTCAGACTTGGCGAGCGCAAAGTCTTGCAGCTGAATCTTGACTAAAGAATGGATTACACAGCCTGTCAGCCTGAGAGCTCGAAGAGGAGTCGAGTCTCAGCTATCGATGATACTACAGGAGACACCGGCGATCATCATGACCATCAGCTCCCCAAGCGCGCGAGACACGACCAGCTCGACGCGTCCAGCGACGTATTGAGCCAAGCTGAGCCGCAATCGGGGTTGGAAAGGTCGCTTGCCATGCCCGCCAACACCTACGGCTCATCAACAATCGGCGGCAATGCGAATGTGCTGATGGGCAATGCACAGTATCACTCTGGACCTGAAAGCCATCTATATGGCCCGTCGATGGTGGCTGGTGATATGAAAGTGTACGCAAGTAATGTCTTTTATGGCAACAGTCAAGGCCAACCCCATTCAATGACACATGAGGACCCCAGCACAGCGCTGAAGAGGGCCTTGTATTACGAGGCCATGGACAATCGCAAAGCCCAGCTTGATCATGTCGACCCGGCGTCTTTCGACTGGGTATGGACGAAGACGTAGTTTCCAAGCTGGCTCGAGAATGACCAAGGCATCTTCTGGATAAGCGGGAAACCCGCCTCTGGAAAGTCAACGTTGGTACATCATCTAGTGCATAGTCAGGTGGGGTCCGAGAGGGTAAAGACACATCTGACAAGGCTTCACGAGTTTCCCATGCTTGTCTACTTCTTCTTTGATTTCAGAGCGGGCGCCGGTATCGCGAACACATCAGTGGGCATGCTGCGATCCTTACTTCTTCAGCTCGTCGAACGGTCGGAAGACGTAGAACGATATGTACTGAACAGGTGTGGCCACCGCTCAGGCGGACGCTGGCCGGAGCTGGAAGCTGAGCTGATGGACCTCATTTGCCACTCTTTGGAGAACCAGAAGCTCTACGTCTGTGGCTTTATTGACGGCCTAGACGAGTACAAAGGTAGCTTACGAATGTTGGTGGGTACTATACTCCAGCTACAACAACGCTCTCAAATGAAACCGTGCTTAGCGAGCCGGCCCGAACCACAGATCCAGTCTAAGCTACAGAGAGCATCTCTTTCGATGCAGGAGCACAACGCTGGCACCATTCGAGCGTATACTAATTCTGCATTCTCAGAGCTCAAACAGTTCAACGATCAGCAAGATCTCCAATATTTGGCGCAGAGAATCGAGTCTGACGCGAACGGAGTCGTTTTCTGGGCACGGTTTGCCGTCGATGAATTCGTATGTGCTATACTTCAAGGCTACACGTTGGAAGATGCCTTCATTCGGCTCAATACTTTCCCGTCAGAACTCGAAGACTTTTACGCGCGAACACTACATCGACTGAATCCTGCGCAGAAACTACAAGCAGCAGTCATCTTCTTCACGATCGAACATTGGGATGAAAGCTTTCGGGGTTGTACTGCATCTCGGTCCATTACGACGGAAGACCTCATAATGTTGTGTAGCAAGACTTTACAGAAGCTAGACCCGGCCACAAACTTCTGCTCTGACATTACCGAAGAGCGCTTCAAACTCTACGTTCATGCAATGCTTCGAGGTTTGGTCGAATTCATTCCTGAAGACGAGGGCACAAGACCTATTCTCGTTCACAAGAGCTTGCAGACACTTCTGCACCTGGACACGGTATTCATGTCCATAGCCGACCGCTTAGGTACAGTTCTCGACAAAAGAGTCCTCGGTCCTGTCTTTTTTGCCGAGACTCTGATATTGTCCGCCGAGATTCTCGTTCCTGATGCGAGAGACTGGTGGCCTAACAGCAATATAACGGACTTGAAAGCGGCGCTAAATCTTCTTCCTAGACGCAAGACCTCGACGTCTGTCGCATTCTCTGCAGATGGTTTAATCCGCGCACTGATGTCTCTTAACGAGTCTGACGTTCTCGACGAGCCAGAGTATGTCGCATGGCTCGTACGGGCTGAGCAGACATGGGTTTACAGGAGCGTGCTGCTTTCAAACGCATGGCATACATTTTGTCGCGGTATGAGTAAGCACGAGCCTAGCACTGTGCGAAACAGGAACCCCGAGCTTTTCGATTTCATCGAGTGGGGACATGCAAACGCTTTCGTTACTATTATGCGATCGATCCCGGGTCAGCTATCAGAAGAGGACCGGGCTCTTTTGTTCGCATACGTGCTTTCTGGCCGAGCTATTTCTAGATACATTTGGGATGACGAGTCGTGGTCTGATCCACAGGTTGTTCGGCAGTATCATGCGGCGTGCAAAATGCTACCTCTCCTTCTTCAACATATGTCCCAGGCCGCGCACTTTCTGATATTATGTATCTTCTCTGCTGGCACGACGGCGTTCGACGAGATTCTCGTCTCCATCGAAAATGCATGCGACATAGCTAACGTCAAGATCCCTCCATCCATCTGGTGGGTACACCAAGAAGCAGACATCATGTTGTGCTGGGTTGGCTCGCCGTTCTTTGCTCACTCCAGGACAACGCAACAGAAGCGACTCAATGTTCTCCTAACGTCGGGCAAGGATATCAATTGCCCCATCTATGATGGAGGAAACGTGATGGATGCACTGTTGGAAGCTGAGCTTTGGGACTCCAACTACTTTCTTCCACATCTCGACCGTGATCCGGAGGAACACGAACTTGACATACCACAGTTTTCGAAAGTCAAATTTGATGTAATCATCGAGTCAGGCCTCGATCTCAGCAAGCGTACCGACTGCGATAAGTATCTGCACTCTGCAGAGCAACTTCTGGGGATATATCATGGCAAGTCTGGGAGAACAAAAATCGAAGATAATCAGGACGGGGAGGACGAAGACAGCGAGGACGAGGAGGATACTTCTGTTAACTATGCACGGCTGATTCACCAGCTCGAAGAACACATCATCCCTTACCTGAAAGAAGCCGCCCATACTGCAGGCTAGCCTACATCAGAGAGACCAAAAGTAGACCTCACCACCTCACCCTCAACGGCCTGACGACTCTCGGCCCCCAGCGCGAATTTGTTTCTGATCACTGCCTAACGAACACAATCGCACCACACCGAGACGGGTCTGAGCGCTGTCTATAGCTCAGCGTGGCGCAGTCGCACACTGTACCGTGGCTGCTGAGTCGTCTCCTCCGGATTTACGCCTGGTTCATACCTATTTGGCACTTCCGGTAACCTAGCCTCCACCCCAACAAACACAACGGCTGCTCTACTCAAAGCACAAGTTGCCGCAGAGCAAAGTAGTGACCAACCAACACCACCCATCCAGCTCTCGCATTCTCTTTAGACCGCAATACACCCAACCCCGACCGCAATGCCTCACCCCCACAAACCTCGCCACTATCAAGCAACAAGACTCGCCTCACCTCCCACCACACCAACGTAAACTACCGCTCAACCCCGCAGCTGAACAAAGAGGTCCCGAAGAGCGAACAGGGTCATGCCAAGCAACCAGAACAGTCAATCTGCCCCGACACCACCCCCGAACAACCGCCAGCGATCCTGTACCTCCTCTCCACCGCTCAGCAGCCCCAGCACATCTCAGCTCCAGAGTCCTTCGCAGGGACCGGATCCAGCGACAACGGCCCCGCCATTACAACTCCGTCCACAGATCAAGGACACGCAAATCAACGAGCCGGCAGCGTTGCAGGGGCTAGATTCCCGTGATTTGAGGTATTCATGTACAGAACCGAAGAGGACAGAGCAGGCAGATATCCTGATAACGCGCTTTGTCGGCGATGATGGTCTGGTCTGGATGAGTGGAGCGGAGCGGAGCGGAGTGGAGCATTCCCGGACGATTGATCAGTAAGATCGCACTGGACCGTGGGCAGGCTATGGCTGTGGCTGTGGCCGGGAGAGTAACAGTGCACGTGGCGAAGTGGAGTCGGAATATAGTCTGAGGAGGTTTGCCCATTGTTGGATTCTGTCTACTGTTATTGCGAGGGACGGTATTGCTATCGAGGGACTACAAGTGGTCGACAAATAGATCTCCTATTCTTGTGCCAACGAGAGACTAGAACCAAGAATACCTAATTACCAAGGCTCGATACATATTCTGACATCGCTCCCCTCCATCGGTGACACGCCGCTTCAATTCCTCCACTCCTACAATGTGCTCTAGTTATCAACTTGCCCGTCAAAGTTCCCAACAATAACTCAAAACAGCCAATATAATGGCGAGAAAGAACACGACTGAAAAGAAGGCAATCCACGCAGCACGATTCTCAAGCTCAGGCTCAAGGACGATTTGGTAATGACGTGGCGACAACAGCGCTCTTCGCTCCCCAACAACATTGCTCCAAGTACGCGTTTTCGGCTGCCACCAGCCATAACGACCCCGAGGCCTGCGATCTCGTGTGGTAGCTGGGCCTGACAGTGGCGACGTGTCTTCTTCTGGGCCGCACGGTATCCAGAAGAGTATTTTCTTGATGTATCGCGTTATGTAGATAGCGTACTATGCTAGACACCCCCTCTCCTCGTCGGTACGTGTTGCTTCGAGCACGGGTTGTGCGGAGTGTGCATCGTAGAAGTTGTCTTCATCTGCGCCATCGAAGGTCGATGAACCGGGTGCGCTTTCCTCATCTTGAATCTTTTGTCTCAGTGGCGGCGTTCTGTATCTGACTCTGACTGGTCGGGACACGCGTGGGCCATCAGGTCTTTCACCGCGATAGATGGCAGTGATATCGGTGTCTCCCGAGCTTGTTGAGTCCTCTGATGAAGTGACCGAGGCCGGTATGAGAGATTGTAACATGGTGGTGTGGTGAGGTTTGATGTCGAACGATGATTCGGATGTGTTGTGGTAATAGACGTGGTGGAAAGATAGAAAACTGAATCCAGCAAGGTGATATGTTTATCTGTTTTTGGGATACTATGTGTCAAGATGTGTACAATCAGGCTCAAGATTAAGAGTACTATTGTGCCAATTTTGGAGTAAACAAATAGTGCCCATAGTACACCAAGGTACAACACCGTAAGAGCTGCAGTCGTACCTACCTCTTGCAATAGCTCGGGTCGGCATTCCTTCAATAGGGGTTCACAAGCCGCTGAACCGGGAAGGAACAAGCCACATGCCGCTGAAACTACCTGCGAAGGCATCTTTGTAAGACTTTCAGACTCTGCCCATATAAATGTAGGGCGCGAGTCGAGCTGGTACACCGGAAAGACAACACAGAACGTAAAAGCGAGTTTCATTCCATCATCATCAGACATCGTAATAGCAGCTTACCTAGAACGATCCATCGCCGCCGCCATTCGACCTCCAACCCTTGGCAAGAGTGCTCACACTTCCTTCTCTGCCTCTTGCTTCAAGGTCACCATCGCCATCTAAATTCAACTTGGCCAACACTTCAGTTGGCACGGTAGGTATATATTTCCGTGCCCGTTCCCGATTGACGCCTCCGATACCTGCCCCATATGTTATCAACATGTCCGTTGACGTTGGTAAGGAGAAAGGTAGCATGAGTGACTGGTCAAGCAACAGCCTGTTGCGCTCAGCTGGGAGATCTACGTCTGGTTCTATCTTCAGCTGTGACGCCGGCGAGGAATCTTGTTGTGTTTTCGCGCCGGCCGATGTGCCGTTCTGCTGAGCTTTCGCATCCGGCTGAGGAGTCGTGGATCTGACTGGTGTAGACGTTGTGCCCGTGTCCGGCAACGGCGTGACTGGGCGTCGTATGAGTGTTTCCGAACCTTTTTGCACCTGCTGGAGGAACTTCATATGGGCTTTCGGCAAGCCCTTCTCGCCGACTTCGTATCTGTAATTCTTCACTGCGTGAATGAGCTGCATAGGGGACAACCGTTGCAGCTGCATCAGTGTGTCAAGGAGTGCCTCATGATCTTCACCTGTAGAGCTGAAGCATTGTAACCACTGCAGCAGCTGGACTAAAGGTGCTAGATGCCGCCTCGTGGCATCGACTGTGGTTTCTCCTGATGCTGTGGTGGCGCCATGCTCATAGTGTTCTGGTGTCCTGTTGTTCGCCCTCGCCCAGTCTTCGATTGCAGAGACATTCATGCGGATCTGCATGGCTTTCGTCCTCGAGAGATACTTCCGAGTGGTCATAATACGGTTGAATAGCTCCGAGCCAATCCAATACAGCAGTTGGGCTAGTATTTGTGCTGTGATAACTGAATGCACATCGTACAGGTCCAGTACAAACAACGTTGAAGACAGTAACGATGTAATATTTCGGGGTGACGTCTGTGCTCGCCTTTTTGGCGAAGGCGGCCTGAAGCGTTTGGCTGGGTCCTCTTCGACCACTTTCGGTTTGCTCTTGAAGACTTTCCATTCTCCTTGAAACTCGACATCGCTTAAGCCAGGAATGGTTTCGTGATCGAGCATGGCTGGGTCGAGGACCTTGTTCATTCGTCTTTCTGCGTCACGAATGATGAGGATGAAAGTTTCGTTGACCAGTTCGGCAAGCTCCAGCTGATATCGTGAGGTCACCTGGACAAGCCCGGCGTCCTTCTTGAGATAGTGCAGCAATAGCGTGGCGTTGGAGATCCAAAACGCGAGCATAGTCATATCCCACTGGTGTCGTTCCACAACATCGTTGATCAGATCCATGGCTCGCGTCAATAAGTCTTCCAGTAGTGAGCCCGTCATGTGATAATGCGCATATCTTGCCATGAGAAAGATAAGATTCGCCGGAACGGGTTTCTGGCTGGGCGATCTCTGGGGCGTCATGTTCGTAATGATGGTGTCGAGTATCAGATCCATCTTGTCATCCTGAAACACAAACATCTGGTCACCGACACATCTCTCCCAGATGAACTCTTCTTCGTCATCCTGATCCATGTCATCGGCTTCAAATTCAGGGGCTTCATCAAAGCCGAGGGTTGATAAATCAACCTCCAGATTGGCCGCCGATTCCTGCATGAGCATGCGTCTCTTCATCATGCTCTCGGCGGCTTCTTCCTCGAATCTGTCATCGCCGAAGCCTCCACTAGCCGAGTAAAAGTCACCTCCCTCATATCCTCCCATGGCAGCAAACCCGGCCCCAGCAGCCATGCCACTCGAGTATCCACCCTCTCTCAGATAATGCGCCAGATCAGAGCCAGGTTGGACAAAATCCCAAGCACAACCGCCACTACTACTCCGTAGCTCGCCATTTGCGCCATGGTCCAGCAGGGTCCGCGCAATGACTTTGTGTCTATTCATGACACTCCACATGAGGGCCGACCAGCCATTGCGGTCCTGCTCGTCGACACGGGCCCCAGCATCAAGCAAGACCGAGACCACGCCTTCGTGGCCGAAGCAGCTGGCATAGATCAGCGGCACAGTGCCCTCCTCATCAGGCTTGTTGACATCCACAAAGGCTTTCGGACGTCCTCCAAGCAGGGTCTGAACACGGTCCGTGTCACCATTCGAAGCCGCCATATTCAACGCCTTTTGTAAGATGGCTTTCTTCTCGTCGGCGGGTAGTTTCTCGTCTCCTGCAAGGGCATCGTCGTCGGTGTGTCCCTCGCCTGACTCGTCGGCGCCCATCGACTTCCGACTGCGTACTGAGCTGATGTAGCTGTTCATGAAACCCCTCTCGTTGTCTTCCAGCCGTGCTTGTATGTCATTCTCTTCGTCCCCATTGTAGTTGAGGCCCGAAGGAGTATCAAGTTTGAGATCAAACTGGCCAGTTAACGAGCGAGTCTTCGAATGGTTGCTCGTGCCCGTCGCCGAGGGATAGGCGATGCGAGCGGACGAGCCTGCCCAGTCATCGTAGAATTCCTCCTGGCCTGGGTAATAGTTGTCGAAGGTGCGGCGGTCGTCTAACGAGGTGGGCAGGTCAGATGGTAGCGGTCGGTTCGGGCTGGCGGGAGAGTAGGGCAAGGGCGAGGTCGGATCTATTGGGACGGCTTCATCTTTGTCGCCGCTCTCAAGGCTTATTCTAGGGGTGGTGGGAGGTTTGGCGTTATCTGTCGACATTGTGCATACTGTGAGAGTTGCTACTGTTTAGCCCTGCAACACTTGACGGTAATGATTCAGTGAATGCGGACAGCTGCTGCATGGCTGCACCGAAGCAGGAGAGCAAGTCGATGTGTCCAGGTTTCAGATATGCTCACCGTCGTTGTTGACAGCGGGCTAGTTCAACTGTTCCACTACTAACGCTGCTCAACCTGGAGACCTATGATCCAAGCTTCAATTGCGGAACGATCTTGGCGTATTGGAGTCTGATACAGAGCCCCTCGAAGCCCATCCTCATCTCGGACTCAGGCGAATCGGCAGTCTGTTGGGTGTCTGTGACGTAGCACATCCAAGCCCTAACCTCGAGGACTCAGAAGCCCACAAGCCTGCGCATGAGAATAGCCATGTAACTTTCACTAGCAGGGACTACGACGCAGTCGTTATATCATGGGAGCTGTCATTCTATGCTTGCGGCTTACGTGTCTAGAAGAATGGCACAATGGTCGGCCAATACCTGCTGCAATGTTCGCCTAGGGCGGTAGCTCACCACCGTCTGGGATGCCAGTACGAGACCCAAACACCCACGCTAAACGCTCAAGAATGCTCAAAATGCCAAACTGTCATCTCATCATACCGCTTCTTTAATTCATGCCTTGTCCCATGCCACCATACTTCACAGCTCTAGAGCCTTGCTCAATGCGTCAATTCTCTCATCTGTGAGCGCAGACATCCACAGACACCGCTCAATAATCCCATGGATAGGCTCAAAATCATACCTCAGACTCGCATCAATCAGCCTCAACAGGCCCTTGATGATGACGGCCGCAGTACGGAACCGCTCAAAGTTGATGAGCGGCTCAGCCCTTTCCTCATCCCCATCCTCGTTTTGAACCCTGATTTGCGCCGGTTTCTGCGCGTTCCAGTTGAGATCGTGCACATACAGCGCGAGGAAAGGGATGCACCCCGAGCTGAGATCCGTCGACTCCATTTCGACGCGCAAATCGTGGAAATTGCGCCTCGGTTGCGCGATGTCTTCCATGTGCTTGAGCAGTGACCTGTCGGGCGCAGCGACCAATTCCCACGTTTTCCGCAGCCGAGTGCAGCTCGTCGACATCAATGCGAGGGTGATCTGCAGCATCGTCGCGTAGTTATGCAATCTTCGCGCATGAGCCGCGACGTGGATGAATTTGGACAGCACGCGCGCTCGTTCTTCGATGTCCTGTGTGAGTACGATCTCCGACTGCACCCATTTGTGCACGAGGTTGAACCGGGCGGTCACTACATCGATGCCCCGCGCGTCGTCGTGTTTGGCCATGTACTCGGCCCAGTCGAGAGTGTTGTTGGATTTGTCGTTGTTCCAGCGAAGCTCTACCAGGTCGCTCCATTCGATCTCCGTCAGTGCTGACTGTTCGACAATGGTCATCTGTTGGGCTAGCACTTGTGAGTCGCACGCAAGGATGAAGGGCACATGAGCAGGTCCTCCTAAAACTTGTGTTCCTCCAATTAGCGCGCCTTTCTTGGCGGTTGGGATGGCCAAAGCCTCGCCACTGAGCTTTTGTATCAGTAGAGGCGACTCCTGCGGTGTAGGCGGCTCATTTGTAAAAGGTGAGCCTGCTAGAGCCGGCGTTGTGACTGGCAGGTTGACGAGGGACGCATGGGTTAGAGGATGGCTGGGGATTTCCAATCCAGATATTGCGGTACCTGGAGCAGCCAGCATTGGTGAGACCGGCTTACCCATTGCTGTTGCCATGATGTCGACCGAGATCTCAGAAGACAAGTCTGACATGTTCTCGTCATCGTCCAGTAAAAAGGATATTCCGCCCTCAGTATGAGCTGTAGCAGGTCGGGCTTCGTCGTAAATTGATAGACCTTTGCTTTCCAGTATGTCAGAGCTCGATCTCGCCTCACCGTCTTGACCAACAAAACCTTGATCGTGACCAGCGCCGTTCGTTGCTAAGGGTTCCTCGATGGTGGTGTTTCGCTTCAGGATTGGCAGAGATATGTCAGACTCCTCCGAGTCTGACCCAGCAAGTGATTCTGTCGGCAGACCAAACACTTTCGACCTGTGCGCAAACGGTTGAGATTGCGCTGGCCTTTCGTTCGGGTTAACGTTCTCGTCGTGCAAAAAGGATTTATTTGCCAACGACTCATCCTCAGCATGGTTGTCTTCTCGATACGCGACCGCTTCATTGTCTTGCGGATCTGGGGATGCGTTGAGTGGATTCAGGATAGGGCCGTCGGATGAACGACTTGCGGAACTCAACGATGGGTTGCTCAGATCCGGAGACGGGGACTCGTATTTACCTTCTAGTTTCATGAGTGTCGCTTCGAGGCCACCATCGTCCTCGTCCGGGATAGCAGAAAATCCTGCTACCGCAGCCTCGAAGGACGGCCGCAGGTGTTGGGAAGAGTGTGTATTGATCATGGACACTCTTTTAGACTTCTTGACTTGGTTTTCTGGGCCCTCCGCGGTCACCGGTTTGCTCATTATGAGCATAGACTCTGGTTGCGAGCTGCTTTGAATCATTGAGTCCATCGAGTCATGGTGCGGGTCCGGTTCCAGGTCTTGAACGTTCTGGTTGTTACGGAGGTCACCCCCTGGCCTTCTACGCAACCCATGTGCCGGCGCTTTCGAAACAGGACTCCCACTACTAGATGTGGCTTCCGTCATTGGCGGAGGTGATCTGCTGCTCAGGGACTCGGCACCGTCGGGATCAGAACGTCGTCCTTCCTGCAAGCTAGAAGCAGACTCCAGCTTCAAGACAGTCACCGCACTCGGTGTAATCGAATGCTGATCAGCATCTCTTCGCGGTAGGTCCAGACCCGTGCTTTGTGCCAGCCCAATCTGCTCTTGGGGTAGAGTGGGCTGTACCATTTCACCATCCTCATCCTCCTTGATTGCAATCTGCGTAACGAAAGAGCTGTGCTGAGCATTGCTGGAAGATGTCGAACCCAATCGATAAGTGGACGTAGGTGTGTAAGTTGTCTGATGATGGAAGGAACCTGGCAAGGCGCCGGACATGACAGGCATAGCAACGGCGGTGTCATCAACGATCAGAATAGACCCGCTCCGGTCGGTGTAATGACTAGCTAGACGCGGATGTGGGAATTGGTTTCTCAGATCGTCCGGCGAGCTTAAAGGTGGTGAGAAGGGCGCTTGCTGTATTGTCTTGGACTGCTCTTGAATTGCAGCGACCGTAAGCGGCGTACCAGGAACAATTTGTTGGAAACTCTGCACAGCTGCGGCACACAGCAAGTCGATCCGCATCTGGGTCTTCACCGGCAGTCCGGCTGCCTTCCTTCGCAAGTCGTCGTTGGAATGCGCAAGGTTCAGTGGTACAGGAGCACGACGGGGGGTTTGCGACGTACTAGGACGAGGAGAAGAGACAGTAATCATCGTCACCTCGTTCGGTCCTTGCTTTCCACTCAGGGCTCTGCGTATAGACCCAAAAATGTTCTTTACCGCAGGGTTCTGCGGGCTTGGGCAATGTGGCTGAGGACTAGCAGGGACACGGGGTGACCTGTGGCTCTGTTGATCTACGCTAAATCTCAGAGCAGGACTCAGCGGTGGATTCATGGGCATCTGGATGAATGGTTCGACCGGTCCATACACGAAGCCTCGTATCATGCTCCCAGCACGTGGATCGCTGTAGTTTCCCGAATTCATCAATACCTCAACTGGAGTTTGACCACGCGAACTGTTCATAGAGTCGCCAATATCGTCAGATAGAGGATGTACGTGTACTTTGAGATCCGACGGCGCGTTCCGTCGCCTTGACAACATTGACACGGGTTGTGGTGCCTGGTTGTTGACCTCGGTGTCCTCGTCCGATGTGGGTGATCGGCGTCTTGGCAACGAGCATGATGTTGCTTGCAGACTCTGAACACTACCAACCGACATCGGTTTCTTAGCATAATCCGAGGACGGCAATCGCTTATGCTGAGTCCTTCTGGCAGCCCTAAAAGAAGAACTCGGTCGAGGTGAAGGCGCAGAGACTTCCTGGAGGCCCAGTCCCAGTGCTGCTGTAGCTTCGCTAATGTCAGCAAAAACTGGGTTGCGACTTCCTAGAACACCTCCAGGTAAGAGTGGTTCTTCCTGATCAGAGTCCATGTTGAACTCTTCCGCATCCCAGTATAATGCGCACCTCCCATTCCAACAACGCTTAAGATCTTGGAGGATCTTCAAGTCACTGACACCGCCCACCCCCCTTGGCCTCTGACGGACGCCGTTGTACATGTCATTGACTTCATCGCAGAACCTAACTCGCAGATGTCGGTTGATGACGAAGTCATCGTCGAAGTAATTGAGTATCCAATGTCTGAGTGCGGCGAAAGTCCTGATGCGTATGATTCTGCCATCATCCGAGAGCCGTCCAATTGACCATCTCAACCTCGCCAACAAGTAGTCCAGCACCTCGAAAGTAGTCATATAAGACCTGAAGGTGAGGAAAAAGTCCGACACCAGATCGTAGTCCATGAATGACTCCGAGGAGATCTGGGCAATGATACGGATCTTTGTTGCAGCGGCGACATCCCGTTCACTTGTGTATCGCACCACTGAAGGGTCATCGTACGCTTCGAGCAGGCTGTCGTACAGATCTGCTGTGATAGGAGACACATAGCTTGTAACGGATGCAGATCGAGCCTGTTCGTTGGACTTGATCACGTGTAGAGGGCTCGGCATCGGCATCACGCTTTCCTCGGATTGTTCCACATTGCGCAATCTGGACGGCGCCTTGACACTCGCAAGGGGAGGCCCAGCATAGCCGTCCGTCATACTCGAGTGCTGGGTGGATGTATTGCCGGATGCGTAGGTGTAGCTCGAGCCACGAATGAAGGGAGTACCATGCGCACTAAAGCGCGGAGTCCCAAGCTTGTAATGCGGAATAGGTATCTCCAACGTCGGCACGAGCTCCTCCTCGTCACTGCTGTGCACAGAATCTGGCCTATTGATGACGATTCTGAAGGTCTTGGGCTCGAGAGTGGCTGCAATAGATCGCCTAGCTTCATCGATTGTCGAGAAAGACGCGCTGCGGTTGTGCGCGGGCTCAACGTCTTTCGAGGTCTTGGTCTGAGCTGCGCGATCTAAGAGTCCCCTCGGAGACACCGACCTCGTTCGTGCGTGGAAGAGTTGCGAGGGCAAGGTGGTTTCTTCTGCATCCGAAAGCACAGGTGGAGCCGTTGGTGGTAGCCATGGGTATGGAGACGGCGAGGCGACATTGGTGGAAAATGGCTGTTGGCGGGGAGACGGACTCAAGTGCAGTAGACCACCTGTGCCGACGTTTGAGACAGTGAAATTACGCCCTCTCTTCGATTGTGGTGAGCCTGGCTGTTGTGGGTTTCTTCCGTTCTTTTCAGCTCTGTCCGACCTCTGTTTCAATAGCTCTGTACTATTCTTTGCCCGCCGCAGCGAGTTGGACCTTTTCTTAATGTCGCGACCCGGGGCGGAATTGGTCCTGGCATGACCTCTAGACATCGCAGCCAGAGGCTTGCTAGTGGCCCGTGCTGGTGTCGACTCGGTGCGCACATGACCCGACTGCGGGACACCTTTCGTAGTCGCACTGCCAGTGATCTGCATTGCAATCGCAGGATCGATGGAGACAATGGACGTCCTGCTGCTGCGCTTCGAAGTACTTGTATCAACTCGCTTGCCACTACCGACCATGATTCCAGTACTCTTGTGCTATTTCAGCTCTGGAAAAAGACTATATAGACGACAGAGCTCGACTCTGAGGCTAGCCAAGTGCGCATTGTGTGTTTACAGTCATCCAGCCAAGGTGAGAGGGTCTGTCGCGGTGATAATCAATGTCCAGCCACTTCGACGCGTCGACGAAGAAGGAGAATGATGTCGGCGAGCCTGCAGAATACTTTCTGGCTCATCAAAGTGTGAGAAGCGAGCGTTGACACGTCCTTGACCTGAAAGATTCGGCCAGGACTGACTCAGAAAGGCGTTGTGCTTGCGTCAACGAGCACGAATGGAAGAAGAAAAGCACGAGTATCCAGATGCGTGACGAATCAGCTTGTTTTGGGGAGGAAAGCAAGCCATCTGATTGCCCCAACTCGATCGGAGCCGGCAGTCACTAAGGCCGCTCCGGAGCCCCCACTGAAGCCTAGAGGGAACCTCGAAGCCACCGACGCAACCAATGAAACTGTCCTCAAGGGCCTACGATCATGCCACGCGAGATCAGAACCCACTAATGCACCTAGATCTGTTCTCCCACTACGGACGTTGGATCCCGGGGATTTCAACAACGTATGCTGTTTCCCGGTTACCTGGTTCACTTTTGGTCTTGGACTTATTCGGCAACGATAGTGGTACAAGCGATGTGTAACGACAAAATGTGCTCGAATATGATAGTAGGCCTTGGGGCCTAGCTGTTGTAGGCTAGTTATGCCAGATCTAAATGAAGTCTCCTCGCATAGCGAGTGTACAGTAAGTTGTGGCGACCGCGATTCGTGCATGAGCGCTGCATGAGCGTTGCATGAGCGTAGCATGAGCGCAGCATAAACAACTTCTCATCCCCGGGGTCTCTTCTGTGTGTTCCTAGCAATAATTAGTACAGTCACTTCGCCTAATATTAGCCAGAGCGAGCTGTCCAAAGCTCTTTTTTGATGATGCGATCAGCTTCGTCGATACATGGTCTGCGCAGTGAGTTCGGGAGCCTGCCAATGTACAGGAACGGCCCAGAGCCGGCTCTAGGTAGGCACCCCAGCCATATCGTTGGGACTGGTTTCTGTACTGTCGAACCACTCACTCAGGTCGTGAGTTACTGGTTTGTTCGGAGGCAGTCAAGTAATATGAGTGAGTGGAGACTCAGTAAGTTCAAGTTCCGTGCCTGAATGTACACAGGCCTCTGAATGAGGCGCCAGATGCACGTAACGTAAAGCAGTTTCTATATCTCGTTGGCACGGTTGATCAGGCTTGAACACCTAAACTAACCTCATGGTCGTCAAAGCAAAACTTCCGTAGAAATCTTGATCTGTAGATGGCACAAACTCTAACTGCCGAAGACTTCAGCACACATCGAGAAGATTTGGAAGATCATCTTCCACCATGACGCGATGCGGATGAGTGAGCTGTTTACATCGGAGTGTTGCACCTACTTTTTATTCGGACGGGTGCACATAGTGAATACGCATCTCCAAGCAAAGTTCATATCTTCCACACTGCCCTCCACTTGATGACACTCAGGTCTGCTGTTCCTTAGTACTCAGATTGCCTCCATCCTTGCTACCTGACTTCTCAGCCTCCTGGACCTTGGCAGCTTTCTCTTTTTCTCTCTGCTCCAGATATGCAGCTCGCTTTGTCTTGATGGTGTCCAGCAGAGGATTCTCTAGAGCCTTTCTTGCTGCCTCCTGGCCTGCGGCATTCTTGCTCTGGCCGACTCCGCTGCCCAGGTGTTGGTTATCGTAGCCTAGGCCATTCAGATATACTCCGATAAAATAGGTTTGAAGGCCCTTAGCTTTGTCGACGATAGGCTCCCTCTCATTGACGTAGTTGAGCTTGACGGCTGGAGCGAGCAAGGCCTTTCCCAGCTCTTCTTTACTCTTGACGTCAGTCACCATGGTCATGCCCAATTTTGACAGAATGGGCTCCCAGAGCGCTGTAGCCCACTTCTTGGCGGTCTCGAAGCCGTTGTGAGGATTTGAGTCGGAGAGGACGATTGCACAAATGTAAGCTTCGAACAAATCGCCATGAATCTTGACCCAGTCTCTTGGTTGCATGTTGCCTAATCCAATTTTGAGGCGTTTGTCGAGGCCGTAGTGTCGAGCAAATTTGCAGATCACATCGTTCTTGACAAGTTCTTCTCTGATGGCGGACATCTTGCCAGGAGTGGCAGAGGAATACCGTTCGAAGATGACCTGACTTGCCATGAGCTCGAGGTAGGCGTCACCCAGAAACTCTAGGCGCTCGTAGTTGACATGCTCTGGCTTGTCTGGATCTTGTACAGCAAGACTGGCGTGGGTGAGAACTGCTTTCTCCAAGTGTGGTGCAATGGGAGGCAGCGGAGGGTTACCCTGCGAATGTGCTCCGATAGACAGAGTGCCATTCTCAGGACGATGTTTCTTGTAAGGCTGGTCGAATGAGCTTCCATGCTCGGATTTGCGCTTTTGCGATGGCATGCTGCGTGGACTTTAGCCAGACCCACGGTGACAACTGAAGCGATGATCGAGTATGTGCAAAAAAAGATGGAACATACAACAGTTGTGCGCGTGATAATAATGAAGCATCATGAGGTTCAAGATGTTCGCGAGAGGTGTGCTTAGGCTATGGCAACTTTCCCGGGCAAGTCTAGGCGAGTCCACCCTAATCGGCAACTTCTCACGGCCGCAGACACGGTGTCGTCGCTGTTCGTTTCGAAGACTTTGGCATTGCATCGTCGATACATCCTCACAGGTCGAACAATGGCGGCCTCCGTTTCGAAATCGAGACTGCTCGATCTTGCCAGGGTGAGTCTGATGCGACAATCCATACTGCAGCTGCGGAGGATGCGACAGCGAAGCCATACCTGTCACCTCCTGCCTAAGTCCTGAACACGCTGGACCCTTCTCTAACAGCTCATCGCAGACACAATGCAACATCTTTGGCACGACATTTAATCCGGATGGGATTCGCATGGGCAACAAGATTCTACGAGAAAGGCTAAAGGGACCAGCTCTGGCTGCATATTATCCTCGAAAATCAGTCACGATAGCAGACATTCAGAAAGAGTTCAAGCGATATGGCCTGGAGACTTGGAACGAGGAGGAAGAAGACAGATTGGAGGGCTTGCAAATTGCTAAGCTGAGAGGAAAGGGAGCGCCCAAGAAGAAGAGGACCGCGGACAGTACGTTGAACCAGCCGAACAGTTCGCTCCAAGTACTGACCATATCACAGCAAGCAAGAAAGGAAAGAAGAGGAAATGATCAAATCTTTCATTCTGAGCATGATTATATGATACCCTGTATGAAAACACATTCGTCAGCAGTACAGCTTTTGTTACCTACATCGCTTCCCTGGAACGTGCCCAGAGGAGGACATGCACAGGCCCCATACACTGACTGAGAATCCGGAGCCACATCTGGACAACTACCTAGGAGCGTTTCGACCTCGATCTCGCCGGAGCAAGCGCCCACCATCTTCGTTGTCAGAGCAGAGTACAGAGTTAGGTTGCCCATGGCACGTGACAAGGTGATGCTCCTCCGCAGCAACGGACAGCCACTTCTCCGCAGTCGTTCGTACGGAAGCTGCAAGATCTTCCACGCTCTCCCGTCGTCATGCTACGTCGCGCTTAGCAGCCGTGTTGCGGGGCCCGTACAGATGTGCCTGTGTCTCCCGCGCCGCTGGAAGCAGGCACTCCTGCAGCATTGACCGCAGTTCACTAATCAGTCAGAATTCCCAGACGACCAGAACTCTGCTTCGCACAACACCATGTCTCTCCACGAGGTCCAAACAGGCTCTGGCCGCCTATCGGGAAAGGTCGCGCTGGTGACGGGTCAGCTGTCTCGCGTTGCTGTCCAGTGCTGTTGCATGCTGACTGGCTACAGGTGCCGCTTCTGGATTTGGACGAGCCATCACCCAACGATTCGTTGCAGAAGGT
The DNA here is from genome assembly GCA_002319055.1 of Knufia petricola. Classification (NCBI taxonomy): domain Eukaryota; kingdom Fungi; phylum Ascomycota; class Eurotiomycetes; order Chaetothyriales; family Trichomeriaceae; genus Knufia; species Knufia petricola. Next base: position 87,553 of record NMUC01000069.1, on the reverse strand, counting down.
GCAAAGGTCCTAGCTGCTGACATGAACGAGGAGGGTCTAGCGAAGAGCTTTGGCGAATCCCCCCAGACCCATGTCCTTACCATCACGGGCAATGTGACCTCTCAGAGTGACTGGAAGAAGATGGTCGATTTAGCCAGAGAGAAATTCGGCGGTATTGACATACTTATCAACAATGCTGGTACTTCCTACAAGAACAAGCCAACCGTAGATGTCACCGAGGACGAGTTCGACAAGGTCATGGCTGTCAACGTCAAGAGTATATACTTCAGCATACCTGCCATCATACCTGCCATGAAAGAAAGGGGTGGAGGTAGCATAATCAACATTGCAAGCATCGGTGCCATGAGGCCACGACCAGGCCTCGTCTGGTACAACGCAAGCAAGGGTGCTGTCGCAAATGTATGCTTTGCCTTCGCGTGCTCTACGCTCTGCTAATACCCTTCAGGCTTCAAAGGGGCTAGCAGCCGAATATGGCAAGGACAATATCCGGGTGAACGCTCTGTGCCCTTTGCTTTCAGCTACTCCGCTTTTCGAGAACTTCGTTGGTGTCCCGCCCACAGATGAGAACATCCAGGTAGGTCCGTTCTCCGCGTCGAACAGCTACGTGCTAATGCGGCATAGAAATTCCTGTTCAATGTTCCGCTTGGACGGCTTACCGATCCTGATGATGTCGCCAATATGTGCCTGTACTTGGGAAGCGATGAGGGCAAGTTCATCACCGGTCTCAACATGGAGATTGACGGCGGCAGAGCCGTCGGTGCCTAATTTGTACAGAAATGAAACATGACACTTCAAATGCTGCGCACTTCGTGGGCCTACTCTGCTAATCGGCCGTCAAACGCAAGCCCTTGATCTTCTCCTATCTGCGGTGCGGCGTACTATGTCTTGGTGACCGCTCACGTCTTCTTTGCGTAACTTTGACTCTGAGACTACTCTGGTCTACATGCTCGCCAGCGTGCTTCAAGAATCTCAGCTACAAGCTCTGGCCATAGCTCTGGCCATGGCCATAGCACAGGTGCGTCACCAGCAATCTGCTACTTTGTATAGATCCCTCTTCGACAATTGCAACACACGAAAGAACCAGGACCTATCAGATCAACAACCATTTCTCGCAGTAACTATCAGGAAACCGACAGGAACAAGCGGACACAATCACATTGTCGTTCTGCCCAGGATCCCGTGAGCCTGAGGTCAGCTTCGTGTCACGGGAACATGCCAGGGAAGACAAGCTGGTATCGAATGCACCCGCTCCGGCATTGCCAGGCAAGCGCCTCAAGCGTCACTCACACTGTGTAGTTTCTCGTTGCCGTGTTCTCTTGGATTCCTCCATTTGCAGAACCCAAACCATCGCCACCTCCGCCTTCCAATCTTTCTCCCAAACAGCTTCTTCAGCACGTCTAAGTAATGATAAGCGGCTCTGCGCTCCCTGAGTATGACTATACAGCCCAGCAAAGGCTACAATGCCTACTACGACAAGAACAAAAGGCGCGACGACAAAGATGGCAATGAGCTATCGCGCAAAAGATTCAAATCCGAAGCACCCCTCCGTCAGCAACTCCGGAACTCGACACCATCGAACCCTGACCACCGAAGACGCATCCGAGCACTACAGGGACTCCCACCTGACGATGACGACGAACAGGAAGAGCATTATATGCCTCCTTCAAGCACACACAAGGAGTCGCACGACGATAGGCGAGGTAATCGGACCGCGCTCGATGAAGCCACAGAGGACTCGGAAAAGCGCAACAGCAAGTCCACAGTACCTGATCTGGGCGACATCCTGAACAGCTTCAAGGTACCAGAGGGTCCGCGAGTTTTCAAGAGTGAGCCTATCGATATCGATCTCTGGGATAGCATGCTTGCCCCTACACCCAAACCAAAAAGAAAGCAAAAGAGGGACAGGCAGGACAATGCCAAACAAACAGTACCACCAGTAAGGGAGGTATCGTCAGACATACCTGAATTTCCGGACGGACAGGGCGCCCGGGGTAAGCATGCAGCAGTAGAATCTACTCAAGTTGCGTCTCGAGATGTGGTAGATTTGACGGAGGAAGACGATGGACGGGAGGGCAGCAGCTCTCGGGCGCCAGTCTCAGAAGCATCGACTCACGTGCCAACGCCCCATCTACTGCGGCCATTGACGGCAGCGCAAGTGCAAACCATGGATCAAACCGATATCCCACAGAATATTCTACAGCAAGCTATCGACATTTATCGTCGTGAAAACATCGTACTGCCAATCACGACCAGGAACTGGGCGCAACTCAAGAATTTTGTTACTCGACACCCAGTATCTCTAATCTCTCCTCAACTATGCTTGGTCGCGCAAGCGCACGCCTTCGATGCCGCATCGGTGCCACCTACGCCAAGGCCATCACACGCGTCGACGACCAACAATGCTGACGTAACACGTCTCTATCAGCCTCATTCAGCGGCAGATGACACTGTTGATAGGAATAACCTGGACGGAGAGCGTGCAATCTTCGGAGAGCCGCAGATGAAGGTTGAGCCCGAAGATGCCGTTCAGCTGAATCGACGAGAGAAGGCAGATGTAAAGCAACCACCAGCAGTTTCGGCTAACCTCGCTGACCTATCAAACATGAATCCATATCAACCACCAGATGGCAGCTCTCGTGCCACCGCCCGTTCTCTGGAGATCTCTTCCGCTCAAACGAACGGTAGAGATACTGCGAGAACGCAAATACGAAGCCTGATGCGACCAATGGACCTCATGCCTGACATCCTCCCTCCAGACGCACCTGCCGGTCATCCACGTCTCGTCAAGCTCTGGGATCCAGTGTTGCTCACTTTACCAGCCGATCAGCATGATCATCTCACCATTCAAGACACAGTCTTGTCAATTCTTGCGAAGTACGACTTGAAGACAAAAAGTGCCGTCGTCGCTTTTCTGGATGTGAAGAAGGTCAACCATTTTTTCTTCCTGTTCAAGGCCAGAGAGAACAGTTTGCATTCTTGGAGCATTGAGCGGGAGGAAAATGTTATTACGGTAAGCCCGAACCTCACTCATTGGTTTTGTCTCCGCCGCGCATGTCTTTGTGGTTCTATTGATCCTCGCCCATCTGTCATCGTCCACCGCCAGTCTCGACTGCTGACACATCTACCAGATCGGCATTGAACGCCCAACACGAGCCCCGAACCTGAACACCACAGATCAATCTCGGCCTTCATCCGGTCAATACGACCTAACAATTCAATACCGCATTCTACCTTCCCCTCCTCCGCTGCCAGCACCAAGCTCAAATGTATCCCGTACACCGATCCGCCCCTCCCCGGACCATATCACCACCGCAGATCTCGACCGCCACATCGCAGCCCACAACACCACGAATACACAATACCTCGGCCGCTGGCTCTTAATCAATACCTCCATCTTCCCATCCTCACCTGACCTTCCCAACTTCCTCTACCATACCCCACCAACCCGCGGCGCAGACTCTCACGAGATCTACACACATCCAGAGCAAACACCACAACTTCCGCCAGCTCATTTGAGCATGTTCGCACGATACATGGCAAACACCTGCTTCAGCACGAATGTAATGGACGCGGAGATTCAACTCGTGTTTGGACGGAAAGTGAGGTACGATGCTGTACTCGGAAGGGTGAGGGCATTGTGGGACTATGCATTGAAGGGGGCGCGGACGCAGAAGGCGAAGAGGGAAAGGGGGGAATACAATCGGCCACAGGCACAGCAGAAGAAGCTTGTAGGTGCAAATGGGGAGTCTGGTGGGAATGATGGTAGTGGCAATGGTTTGAGTGCTGGCCATAGGCTGGGGCATGCACATACGCAGATACCAGGTCATGGAATGAGTGCAAGTTACTTGGCTAGGAGCCTTGACGGAGAGGATAGAAAGGGCACTACATCGGTCGATGGACTGGAAGAATTTGTGGTTGAGGAAGGGGCGGTTAGGGAGCAGGAGTTCGGTGATGGAACGAGAGATGAAGATGAGGAGAAGATGAGGAAGATGGTCAAGAAGGAGAGGATGCGAAGGGAGGGCGACGGGAGTGGAAGTGAATACAGCGATGGCAGCGAATGATCACGAAGCCTGTGGTCGTCGTCGCTAAGGCGGTTCGTCGCCATCGTGCTACACCAGAAAGCCGGGGCTGAGAATGAGGTTCTTGTGGCAGGCGCGATGCTCGTGGTGGAGAAAAGTTTTGGTTCCATTGCAGCGATCAATACTAGTAAGTCCTGCTTTCGGTAGCCTTCTGAGCTCGGTCGAATCAGCAAAGGCCTGCCTGAGAGTCCAGTGAACGGGTTGTATAAGATTGCTGCCATTCTCAACCATGGCTGTCGGGTGCTATAATGGTATGAACATTACACAGCTGAGCTGACACCTCCTAGCATTTCGACCTTACCTCTCTGCAGTATCATGTATGTCTGGAATAAGCTTCAGCAGATGCTGAACAGAAGCTGGTGTGACCTGCCGACCGCTTCATGTTAGCCACGAGTCAGTTCCTGGCCTGTGTAGAACTACTAAGTACAAGGACGTCGCTATAACGTGGCTTTACTCTAAGAACAATGAAGGACGACTTAAACAAGTTACAATCATGAGACTTTGTGCTTCTGAAACAGGGTAGAATCGGGTATGAACTTAGAGTATCAAGCGTTTTCGGAAACTGCGCTTTCCACGGAAGCAGGTGTTGTCTTCACTCTCTTCGCTACTGCTTGTCGCACACGTCTTGCGACTACCAGCACCCAGCAGATTTCCAGCTCCCATTCACCGCTGCAGAGTTCGCACGCCTACACTTGTCAATAGATCCATCATTTGCGCTCCTCTGCCTTCGATTCGGTTCTAGCCTGCTCAAGATTGCGTCCATTTGCAGCATTGACTGCTGTTGGAACTCAACCAATACTGAAGTCCGTCTTCTACTAAAGGCCATGTTCTCTTGCATTCACTGATCCAGCTAACAGATGTCTTCTAGACCAGCGTCAAGTACACCAGCCAAAATGCTGCCTCTTGGTGGTCTGATGAACAACAACATGATCTGGCTCTGCTTCTACTACCCTTTCTTCATGTCCACCTGTGCTGAGGCATGCTTCTTCGCAGTGTTCATGCAAATCTATCAATCAGCGAAGGGGAATAAAATCGAGCAAGGCATATGTTGTTGCCGCCGTTTCTCCAAGGATACGCCCTCAAGGATGGTCCATATGTTACCTTACCACTCCCAGTTGGCATTGTCTTCACCCCTGTTGAGGTCTACCTCTATCACAAAGCCGCAGACCTAGCAACCGTTCATGCAGCGCAGGGAATATGGGCAAAGCTATTCGGTGGCATATACATGTTGGCATGGAGTTTCTGTTTTGCACGTTTCCTGTCGAGGGTAATGCACTTCGTCGAGCTCATGAAGAACAATTGGCCACAGTACGTACACGTCCTTGCTCGTGTTATGAGGGAGTCAAGATTGCTGACGCAAAGCTTTAAAAGAACGTGGGATAGCAAATGGGCTGATAGGGTCGATCTATTAGTGAATATGGTTGTTCGAATATCTCTTTTGAGCATCATGGTGTCGTGGTCAAACTACTTGAGCGCTTGAGCCGTGTCAGTGTCAACAAGAGTAGGACGGAGAGTGAGAGACACCAAAACATGGCGGGTTGTGCAAAAAGAGTACATTGTCCGAAGCCATGGTGCAACGACACGGTGGAAGAGGAGAAGCATGGACAACAGCAATGTCCGACAGCTGGTGAGAACTAACTTTAGGGAGGCGACTCGGGCCGGACGAAGCATAGCCGAGCTTCGCGCTCAGAACCGAAGACTCTTGCTAAACGTGCGATTTGAGACAAAGATCGTGATGGGCCCCCAATTGCGATCTGATATGATCAAAAGCAAACAAAGATGCCCCCTCATTTGACCATCATAACCGTCGGGTATTCGCTGTCAGATCGATCTACAAGTCGCGTGAACGATTTCATTGTCCCGCAAATCGCCGTGTGCGCCGTACTATGCCACCCCGATACTACCGTTCGCTCCTCGCCGCGAGCCGAAGTTCCCGAAATTGTATGGAGCGACATAGCCTTCTGGATCACAGACGTTCTATCGTGACACGCTGATCTACCTTACTGTGCCCGGGCAAATCGTCTGTGAAACTCGAAGCAAGCGGAGATAGTGCAGCTTACCGGGCTTTATGGCCATGGCAACGTGCTCAAGGAAACATGTCAGCTCTAAAACCTCTGGATGAGTTCCCTGTCACACACCACGAGCAGCATCCTAAACATAGTACGCTTCTGGACGACACCTCGGGTATCGGCATGTTCGCAGACAGCCGACCGCTCTTCTCGATGCTTGTTTGTCTTTAGAATACTTTATCATCCTGGTATTGCGGGGTTACCCCAGACATCGCACGGGTCTACTACCGATGGTGACCGACCAAAGTCACTTACAGCAGGTATGTCAGGCATCTGTCAAGTGATGTGCTGGTTTGGTGCGACATGGGGCCGAGGCTCAGCGACAGCTCTCGTTGCTTGAAAAGCGACGGAAGTCCTCGCATTCTCTCGAGATAGGTAGGCATTTCCTGCAATTTCTAGATCCGAGTATTTATAGCACAGCCACCTGGAGACTGATCGATTTCGAGACATGGAGCGTGTCTTTCTTCTATGCTCAGCTGCGTTGCTTCTGACCAGTCAAGCTCACGGAGCGCTTTTACACTCACAGAACAACACATGGAACTCGACCTTCAGCCTCAGCAACGCGCAGATTGAAGCCGCGAATATCTCGGCAGCGACAGCCAACAATGTCGAAGTGGCATTGAACTATGAGCGAAGCAATGGCGCTGGCGGGCTCATCAAGGAGGATAGGTTCTACGACCTCCCAGACGACTTCGACTGGGACAATCTGCCTCCACCTGGTACGGTGCTCAAAGTGGAGCAATACACCAACACGTCGTTGTACACGCTGCCACCCAGTGTCTCGATGTCAAGGTTCCTGTACATGAGCGAGACGCTCAACGGCACCTCGTCGCCAGCGTCGGCCTATGTGCTTTGGCCTTACATGCCGAAGAAGTACTCTAAGATAAGCAGCTGCTCAGGCGTATCGTCGAGCAACCAGTCGGTGTACCCGGTGATCGGCTTTGCACATGGAACGTCAGGACAAACGCAAGCATGCGCACCTTCTCACCTTCGGGGACTCTGGGGCGACTTCTCCCAGCAGTTCCCTCTAGCGCTCTCAGGCTACGCCGTGGTAGCAACAGACTATTTGGGCTTAGGGGTATCCGACGTGGTCAGTCCTTACTTCATACTGCCGTCGCACGCGAATGACCTTTACCATGCTGTGGCGGCCGCACAATCCACGTGGGGCGACATGCTTTCGAAAGAGTTTGTGGTCTTTGGTCAGAGCCAGGGCGGCGGTACAGCGTGGAGCGCAGCACAACGACAAGTTCAGCGTCCTGTTGACGGGTACCTAGGCACCGTCGCCGCCTCACCCTTCACCGATGTTCTTGCCATCATTGCGGCCGACAACCAGGCTCAGAATAATGGCCGGGTGGTGGCGATCGCGCAGGGCTTGAACAGCGTGCTGTCGAACTTCACGATATCAGACTGGATCACGGAGGCTGGGATCAAGCGACTTGAACTCTTGCAGGAGATCCAGGGCTGCGGTCTTGTGGGCGCGCAGCTGTTCAGCGCCGAAGGTGGAACGGTGCAGATCTTGAAAGACGGATGGAACTTGACAGAATCTGCGGAGTGGTACAGTGCTCATGCCGACAACGGGGACAAACCCTTTGCTGGACCGATGTTGGTGATTCAGGGTATGGAGGATCCAAACGCGAACGAGCCGGTGGTGACGGAGTCGGTCAAATCTACGTGTGCGATGTTTCCTGACAGTGAGCTGCACTATATACGGTGGCAGGGTATCGCGCATGTGCCTGTGTTGTATTCTGGGCAGTACGTGTACCTTGATTGGATCCGAGATCGGTTTGAGGGGGTCGGATCGGCCAAGGGTTGTGTGCAGGAGACGTACAGTCCGGTGCGAGGCGTGGAGAACATTGTCGATGACCAGGACTGGTTCCTGTTGTATGACCTATATGGTGTTTGAGGGACCTAGACAGGTGGAATTGGCAACGTCGGAACAAGTGCTCGCTGCTTCAAGTACTTGTTGGTTTATCGCCTGAGCTCAAGCAGCGCAGTCAATCTATCTTGCTTGTATCTTGTATCTTTTGCGGTGTTTGGCGAGAGCGAGAACCTATGCTTCGGGAAATGAGATGGTATTGGTGTGCGTCGATCGAACATGGTTACCATGCAGTCGGGTCTCGGATACAAGTCAGGGGAGGTACGCTATGGGTACGCTATAGGTCCCAAGGGGCACCACGGCGCTTTACTTGTAATAGGCAAGGTGAGCTTTGAGGCCGGCAGAGTGGAGTAGCTAAGGTTCGAGCTAGAGCCCCTGCAGCCGCGTGCCTACTGACAGTGCACAGCAGGCGGTAGATTTGACTCCACCTCTTCCCCGAAATGACGGATTATGGTCCTGGGGGGCGTGTTTGAACGACGGGGTCAGCCCTGACAAGCATGGCAAGTAGCTCGTCGTCTCAGAGTAATCTCACGAGCAAAGTTCCAGAGTCGTCAAGGTATCTGGACACACGATGCTACCTTTGTTGTCTGTGAAATGCTCGATCTGAATACGCCGTCGTTACAGACTTGAAGCCTATGCCGCATGCGCCATGCTTGGCCTGCCGCAGCGTCGAACAGCAGGTAGCCTTCTAGATTGTTCACCACGGCCGCCTAGCCGAGTCACTGTATGCTGACTGCTGAGTGCTGACACGATGTCGAGTGCGATTCGATCGGCCCCGCATATCCCGTCGAACACGAGCGGTACCCATGCTGCGGATCACCCCAGTAGACAAGGATCCTCGACCACGACCTTCCATGACCTGGTAACAGCAGAAGGAAGACCAAAGTCTAATTCGAGTCGATCCAACCAGGCGAGCAATGGCTTTGGAGATTGCCTTTTCCGAGCACAAGCGCAGGTTGCAGAGCCCTCGAGCAGCCAAATTCAAGTACCCACCAGTTCATCCTCTTCCATCCCACATACCGGTAATAGTCGTGACCTCGAGACGCCACCTGCCGCCAGCACAAGGCCGAAAGACTCCGCGAAGAGGTCGCTGCCCACGTCAAATGTTGCTGCTCCAAGTGACAAGTTTGAAGGCCTGTCGCTCGACATACCCTCCCAAGGATTTGGTGAAGAGCTAGGAACAAACAACATCAAGTTCTCCAACAGGGGCAGCATGCTGCTAGATGGCAAGAAGGTCAATGGCGCCGGCCACATCATCTCAGCCAAGACAATGCCTGTGATCCCAGAACCTACCCCCATGTACGACAAGAACATGAGCACGACGAGGAAGCGTGCCGTCAGTTCCATCGCAGAGAGGCCACCCATGCGCCTCATGTCGGCCGAAGAAGAGCACCTGTCCGAGAAAGTGAGGGCATTCTACCTGCTGGGTACCGACACCACACCCGATCTAGACGCCCAGCTGGCCAACGCGAAAAGGATGAATCTGAGGTGGCAGGACGCCATACAAGATAACAGAGAGGGTCTAGCCACCTCATCGAAAGCCACTTCTACAACCGACGTCTCAAGACTGCCCCCGAGTCCTACTATACCGAGAGAATTCAGTGAGCTGGCTGGAGGCACCGAGGACTGGCACAACGTCGATAATGCAGACGTAGACAGATACGGCTTCATCGTCCCAAGATCGCCAATCACCACATCAGGAAATGGCACAACGAATGGCGCCGTCAAAAGAAGCCCAACAGGCTCTGGTCCAGGCCTCCAAAGGGTTTCGACCTCTTTGCAGCTGGCCGCTGACACCCCGAGGAGGAAAACCACAATCCACCGCCATCCCAGTAATGCGCGTAGTACCAAGTCCGAGCATCACAACGATCTGCAACGCACTCCCTCCCATCAGTCTTTCAGGTCCACCAGAAGCGTCAATCTACACCGCCACCACTCAGCTTCTCGAGCCTTAGCGAACCGTTTACCCCACAACCGCGACAGACGAGTCCTCGACGAAGCAGGCGACATGCTAACCCTTCCTCGCTCCTCCACCACCAACACCTTGACCCGCACTCTCACAGACGATGGCACAAGCACAAAACCAGGTACCCACACACCACAGTCAACGGCGTACTCGCGGCGGAAGGAGATAGAAAGACAAGAGAAATGGCAGAACATGGCCAAGTTCGTCTCTCCAGATCCCAAGTCGGGCCCTGTAGGCGGTGGTACAAAAATCACATTCGACACTTCCAGCTCCAAGCTGGTGGAGCGGACATGGAAGGGCATACCTGATGCCTGGCGTGCCACAGCGTGGCACTCGTTTCTCTCCTCCAGCGCCGACCGTCACAACAGGCGGCATCCGTCAAAACCGTGCTTGGCCGACGATATGCTGACGAGCATGTTCCACGAGTACCAAGCCCGAAATTCTCCCGACGACGTACAGATAGACATTGACGTGCCGAGGACGATATCCAGCCACATCATGTTCCGCCGAAGATACCGCGGCGGCCAAAGGTTACTGTTCCGCGTACTACATGCCATGAGCATGCACTTCGCCGACACCGGCTACGTACAAGGCATGGCCGCCCTAGCGGCGACTCTCCTCGCCTACTACGAAGAGGAAAAGGCGTTTATCATGCTTGTGCGCCTGTGGGAGCTGCGCGGTCTTGAAAAACTATATAAGCACGGTTTCGGCGGGCTCATGGAAGCGTTGGATGACTTTGAGAATAAATGGCTTGGTCATGGCGAGCTGCGGAAGAAGCTGGACGACCTTATGATTGGACCTACCGCGTACGGAACGCGGTGGTATTTGACCTTGTTTAATTACTCGATCCCCTTTCCGAGTCAGTTGCGGGTATGGGATGTTTTCATGTTACTTGGGGACGATGAGGATGATAATATCAACCATGAGACACAAATAAAGACTACAGAGACGCCAACTGATACCGGCGAATCCAATAATGCTAATAGCGGGAACGAGAAGAACGACGCAGACGACAAAGCAAATTTCGGCACAACTCTCGATGTCCTCCACGCCGCGTCCGCGGCCCTGATCGACGGGATGCGTGGGATCCTCCTTGAATCCGACTTTGAGAACGCGATGAAGGCGCTCACGAGCTGGGTGCCGATCCGCGACGAGGATCTGTTCATGCGCGTGGCGCGGGCGGAGTGGAAAATGAACCAGCAGCGGCGCAAGGCGAGGAGGTCGTAGTATGACTGTAATGAGGAGTGCATGAGCGTGAGCCTTGAGACTCAGGAATTGAGCAAGCGAGAGTCGGACCATGACGGTCCCCGGCAAACTTGGGGTCTCTTCGGCTCTCTCGTGGCGATTCGGGAGTGAGGCATGTGCGAGATCTAGCCTATGAGCACGGGGTGAATATAGTAGTGGTTGTAGTAGTATTGTTAGTATTAGCTCGTGATGCGACGTGGAGGCCTAGCATTAACCAGCCAGCCAGCCAGTCGCTCAGTCTATCACGATGCACCGAACACAGGCCGGTGTCAGCACCAGTATCTCGTGAGAACGTAATGTCGAACACATCTACTCACAAGCACGATCCCTGCCCACACCACACCACACCGGGCTCCACCGTATGCCACCATACGCCTCGCCGTACATCAATCTCGTCTACCGTACATAGTCCCGCACTAGCCAACACCACGCACGACCAACCCACAGTCGTGTGATAGTTCCAACGTGTCGTGTTCACCGCGCCAGTAAGTAAGCAAACCGGATCCGATCTGCCTCGATCGCATCCCCTCCCATCCTACTACTTTCTAGGGACATCGAACGGTACGTGCGCGTGCGAACTTACGTCTGAGATGAGCTGAGCTGAGATGCGTGGGGGCCACGCAGGCAGATCTACTGCTGTTACAGTTATCGCGGTACTACATCATGGACTGTAGTATATCCTCTAATACCGCCCCCGATACCGCTGGGCCCTAAGATACATGAGCACATGCATTCATACGTGTATGTATGTGTGTGTCTATGGTCGTATACTGACTACCGCTAGTACCTGCTACCAGATTCGCTAGGGGAAACACGGTGTACTGCAGTACACTAGTAGCGTGCCCTGACCCTGTGCTCTGGCGACGACGCACGTTAGCGGGATGTGAGGACCCATACAATAAGTCAGGGGCGTGCTAGGTACGTAGATGCAGGCAAGCGTGTGTGGTCTCTGGTGTAGCATGGCGGACTTAGAAGGTTTTGTGTATAGCTTTCTATGTATATGCGATATGACAAGTCTCCAGGGTCAATTCATTGCATCCCCGAGTCTGTTTACAGAAATCAAAGTCGTTGAGCATTACGATATCTTGAGTAGGTGGTAGTGGTACTATTGCTATCTCACTCTCCCTCGGGTTTACCATGCGGTCTACCCAACCAACCTCCTTCTCTCTCCCTCATTTTCCAACATCTGTCAACGTCGAGTCTGCCAGTCATTCGTCACCTTGCATCTTGCCTTCTCGGCCCGCCCTTTTCTCTCTCGTCCCAGACTTCCACTCTTCTCTGCTCTACACACTCTCAAACCGCGGAGGTTTTTGTGTCACTCTCGCACTCTTCCTTACGCCAGACGGCTTGGTATCAGTCGATTTGCGGCTAGAGCCCTTGGTAGCGGCACTGTCCGTCTCCTTCTCTGTCTTTCGCGCCGAGCCATTACCCGCTGCAGTCGACGGTTGACGTTTCGTCCGGTGCACTTTCGTCGATTTATCTGGGCTAGATTTGGACGCTGATTTTGTGACTTTGGCCGCTTTCTTCGACGTTTTCTTGTCTTTGCCCGCGGCTTTTGAGGGTCGAGAGAGATTCTTTCCTTTGTGTGTCTTCTTCGCCGGGTAATACCGCGCGTACATCCCTTCGTAGTTCTCTACGTCGATCACGATGGTGTCGGATGGCACATCGCTGTCCGCTGTCGTATCGTGGTGGTCTGGCGCAACTGCTTCGTCCGCTGCGTTGTCCGCTGTCAAGTCATGGGCGTCTGGTGTGACCGCTGCGCCCGCCGTGTCATGCTCTGCCGCAACGCCCAAATCCTTCCACGCGCTCGTCCACTCCGCAGTAGGCCACTTCCTCAACCAAGCATCGCGGAACTCGCGCTGCGCTTCCCTCCATTCATTCCCTTGCAATCCTTGCGAATGCCACTCCTTTTTGGCCTTTTTCAGGGCTTCGTTCTGGCAGTACTGTTCGATCTCCCCCTTTATGAGCCTGTCGACCAAATCGAGCTGTACACATTCTGTGTTTGAGGCGTCGGCCGCCTGTGAACTGCCCGTTTGAGCCTTGGGTGCTGTGAGAGTGGCTTTGATGAATATGTCGGTTCGAGGCTTGCTTCTGTCGAAATGAGAAATGAACCTTGGAGGAATATCAATTGTGATACGGTTATCGTCTTTATCACTCAGCTCGACGGTGAGATCAAGTCGTGCTGGAGGGTAGTCTTCCTCACTTTCTATTCCAGGGATGTTTGAAAAGACACTTGGCATTGTGGACCGTTGTCCTGTCGTCGTAGTGGTAGGTTCTGGTGGTCGTGGCGAGGGGATAGCGGGGGCTGCTGATCGAGATGGCGGTACATTCGGGCCTGGTGTCTGTTCTCGTGGTTGGCCTCCAGTCCAGATCGTGGGCCTTTCGTCTTTGTCAACACCTTCGTCAACGTTCTGAGCTGCACGACCTGGTGTAGTCTTGGTCGTCTGAGGATTGATTTCATACATGAGGATATACGGTGTGAACCGCGTCTTGAAATCTGACGACCTCAGTGTATTAGCTTTCGAATCGTTGACATCCTGAAGATCGCAGGCCTTAACGCGACTGTCGTTGATTCGATACCATTGCTCTTTCTTAGCACCTCCACGTACAAAGGAATGGTAATGGCCTGACGTGGCAGATTCTCCAGAATGTGAGACCATTCCAGCAAGATGATACTCAACAACAGACCCCGCTCCATAGTCGTGACGATTGAGGAATTCGCTGAGCTCAAGGTCGTCTGGTATCTCTACCGCGTCAAGGTCTTTGACAGCTTTGAAGCTGACTTTTCCGTTCTTGTGTCTCACTTCCTTGCCTTTGTACCGAGCGATGCAAATGAAAAGGATCTCAGGCGCCTGTTTGATGTCGTCGTGTCGCACAAGGTCAGCATTTTGCCGCTTGCATCGATAGCATTGCGCCCCAACCAGGGTCGTCTGCATATCGTTCTGAATCAAATCCACGAGAGTCGTGGATATAGAAGCTGACTTAGTGCCTCTAGCAGATGATGACTCCGGCAAACTCAAGATCCATAGATGCTCCCTCGGTGCTAGAACGCGTCTTTTGACACGCCATGAGCACTTGCTGCAGACATCCCGTCTGGCCTTGCTCATGCCAAGGAGCCAGTTGAAGTTCCGTTGCCCACTTGACCTGCCTGTATTGTCGTAGCCATCTACTGATGGATACTGCTCCAGCTGCTGGTATATCGTCTCTAAGATCCAACCAAGATACTCAGCCGCGTCTTCCTCATGAGAATCAGTATACTTCACAGCGCCGTCTTTTCTCCCTCGGAAATCAGCCCACGATCCCATAGGGAGCTCACTTTGGGACTGAGAATTGCCAGTCTTCTTGGGGAAGCAAGTGGCCTTCCAAAAGAGTTTCACAGTCTGGTCTAATCTTTTCTGGCTTTCGGGTTTGTCCTTGTCGATTTCTGCTGCCATGAATCCCAGACGTCTCAGTAGAAGTCGATTGAGTGGTTCGGGATCTGGAAGGTCCGGTTCGTCGTTATTGGTCCACCTCATGTAGGCTACAAAAGGCTCTGAGTTCAACAACATTGTCAGTACCGCATTGCGGTAACAGTGATTTCCACGCTCGTTTGAGATACCAACGGGGATCTTCCCGCGTCGCTGTTTCCTCACACGAACCAGCTTCTGAAGTTCGTCCGGGCCTCTGAGCAATGGTGTGAAGGGCGGACCAACTGAATTAGGAGCCAAATCTTGACTGTCTTCAGCTAACTGCCCGGCCCCCTCATCACTAGGCGGACCTTGTGGCTGTTGAAGCTGTTGTCTATTGGCTTTTTTGGTGTCAACATTTAGCTTACTGGGCTTCTTGGTCAACGTTTCTCGACCTGACGGCTTGCGGTGTTGTTTCTTGGCTGTACTGGCGTCTGCTTTCGACTTCTTGTCTCGTTTTTCTTTACCTCTTCTGTCAACCCTAACTGGCTTGAATGCCTGTGGTGTAGCTTTAGTCTTGTCGCGGTTCTGGTTGCAGTCCTCAGCCGAGCTCTATTGGCAGGCACTGTTTTCAGCTGCTTCGATGGTCTGCCGGAGCCTCCATCGTCAGCGCCAATCGCACGTTTGGGCGGCATCTGATGGTTGACGCCCGAATTGGACTGTCAATGTTGGAGGGGTTTGCAAGTATTGTAAGGCAATGGCCCGGCGAAATAACAGATTGGAAATCCTGGTTGAAGAGGCGACACCGCAGCAGTTCCATGATAGTAACCTCCATTTCTGTTGAGTCCGAACAAAGGGACTTAGCCAAAGCGATGTTGTTTGCGATATACAAAGTTGCGGTACGCAAACGGTGTCTAGAACAAAGAGCCTGCCAGAACCGGCGCTGCTTCCAGCTACACAAGCGAACCTGCCGTGGTCACTGGTTTGCTTCTGTAGTGCAATCGCGGGGAGGAAGTACCAAGAAAGGCCTGTAAGTACATTCAGTGATGACAAGGGCCAAAGCAAGATGCAACAGCTTATGGGACTTCGCTGGAATTATAATCTCGACATTTCAGGACTGACAAAGCAGTCTCATCTCCTGCACTCAAATGAAAGAATCTGTTCCTTACCTTCTCGGTCGAGTATCAGTCTCTTCGGCCTCGTCCAACCTGAGCTCCCTATTCCGTTAATCTCGCACATCGCTCACTTGAGATCGAAGTGGTAGCGATCAGTCCACATTTTTTCTAGTAATTGCGTTCCACGAAGACGAGGCGAGCATCGATTTATCCCGACCTTCTTGGCCGGATAAAGTCAACCTGACCGATGCACGGTCACGTTCACTTGTGACCCGATACCCTTGCCTTCTTCACCTGCCTCGGCGGCTGCTTGCGTGTGGGCGCGCTACCTTCATCTGCAGTCCATCTCGACGGCCACGGCGTTCTCTTCCTTTTTCTGTCCCACGTTTGGAGCTTCTTGTCCACGTATTGCTCTACGTCGTCCTCCGTCTTCCCCTTTCCTCTTGCCTCGTGAGCTAAACTCTCTTGCTCTTCGACTCGCTCTCGTCTTTCTACTTCTGTCTCGAACCAGGCGTCCAATAAATCCAGATGGACCTCCTTCACATGGTCCGATGCAGTGACCTTCTTGGGTCCGCTTTTCGTAGCAGAAAGTCTGGCCTTAATTGCAATCTTGCGCTTTTTCTTCCTGTCGAGCTGGTCAATGTAACATCGTGGAAATTGCACCTCGATATCATCGCCAATTTTGATAGTAACATCCACACTGGCCCCTGACATGCCGCTATCGGCGGTCGATCCGGGCACATTGAAGTGGTTAAAGTGCGCATCGCTCGAGGAGTGGGAAGAAGGAGACGCCACAGGAGAAGCCGAAGATGACGAGAGCGGCGAGGAAGTGGAAGATGGAGGAGGACTCGACAACGACGAGGACGAAGGAACTGACGCCCTAGCAGACGCCGATGGGGAGAGTCCACCAGCAACATCAAGCATATCCGAACCTGTCCATCGCGTGGGCCTTACATCCGCATCCTCACCTTCATTAACGTTGACTGCATCGTATCCTGGGAGGATAAGTTCGTTGGCAGTATCCTTCTCATAGAGTAGAATGACCGGAGTGGAACGATTTGCAAAACCCGTGTGGCTTGGATCGGTGGCATTGGAGTCATCAAATCTCGAAGTAGAGGCCGTTTCTGTTACTACATGATCATCAAGTTTGAACCATTTATCTCGAATCTGACCGCCGCGAACGTATGACAGGTAGTGTCCACGGTGCATGCCCGGCCCCTTATGTGATACCAAACCTGCCAGGCGATATGATACCTTGGAACCAGGCCCAAACTGATGATGGTTCAACCACGCACTGACTTCGAGTGCTTCCGGTATAATTACTGCTCTTGGATCTTTATAGAAACCGCCGTCGTTTACTGTCCCGTCATCGTTGTAAGTGGCTTCTTCCATAGCCGTGCGGTTGAGATGAATCAGAAGCAAATTTGGAGTATGCTGAATAGTCAGGAGTTTGAGTCCCTGTGTGTTGCTTCGCTTGCAGCGGTCACAGCGATAATCCTCAGGTAGCGCATACCGGAAAGCCTTTGAGATGCAATCGTGAAGGGACATTGGCTGGCTTTGCTCATCTGTGTCGTTTACATTCACGACAAGTGGCCGTGCGCGTTCGACACGGCTTCGCTGGTGTACATGCCATATACATTGGCGACAATCAATCCGTGTAGTTGTGCTTGACATGCTAAACCAATCGAAATTCTGTTGTGCAGAAGTTTTCCCGGTGTTGGATACACGCAGGTCCTTGCTGTCATGATGATGCGCCAGTTGGCCGTCTATAGTGTCTAGAAGCCAGGACAAGAACTCTGCGGCGTCTTCTTGCTGGTAGTCCTTCACGTTCGGAAGGGCGCCCCAGGGACCCTTAGGTGGCCAGATCGTCTTGTGGGAATCATTTTCAGCGTCCAAAGGGAATGCTGCGGCCTCCCAAAAACCAGCAACAATATCGTCAAGCTCCTTTTGCTTGATGTCACGGCTTGACTGCGACTCATTTATCCTGGCCATCCTTGTCAGAAATCTGAGCACTCGGGACCCACGCAAGGTGGTCAATGTAGACAAGTGTGATTCATTGTCGAGATGCCAACGTGCGTAGGCAACGAAGACATCACAATTGATCAACATAGTCAAGACTGCATTCCGGTAGCATTGGTTGATCTCATTAGTCATTCCCATGGGCTTGACATTGGCTGGAACAGTCTGTTGCATCGCGATCGAAAAGTCATTGTATACCCGCGGCGGAGGCGAAAAAGGTGGACCAACAGAATCCCGGAGGTGTCTATCTTGGGCTTCTGCAGCCGGCTGGTCGCTGGGAAGAGGATGATTTGCTCTAAGCGTATCAATATTCGTGCCCTGGAATCGATTCATCTTGGATAGCCCCCTCGTGCGAGATTGAATCTTTGGTTGGAAGAGACTTGAGGAAAAAATCGGGTCAAAAGAGGGTGCTGACGGCGCTCAAGGGAGCAGGTGCAAATCTGGTCCGAATGATTCAACATGTGGTATTCTTCCAGCTTTCAACCAAGAGATGTGCTCGACGGCTATTCTTGGACGCACCTGGGCCATACAAGTCGAACAAAGCCAACGGCGGACCTGAAATCACACAAGCAATTACCAGCTCGCGGTCAGATCCAGAGACAAAGAACACAGGTCCGCGTTCATCGGATACTCGACCATTTTCAACATCACATTCTGCATCCGGCATAGATAGTGGTCGAGTCGGAGAACAAGGGCTCTTCGCATGCCTATCGACCGTACCCCAGTATGCCAGCGAGTCAATCGATATGCTTATGACGAACCAAAACTGAGGAGCGATCCGACCCCCAATACAGCTAAGGCCGTTTGTCAATGAGATGCCAGGAAAGCATTGAAGATGCTTGGTCGACATGTGTTGTGATTGGGCATTAGCCAAATGGCAGGTGAACTGGAACGCTTGGGTTAATATGACCCATCTGGTAGTATAACGATGTCCTTCATGACCAGCCGCTGGGTGCTTTGTGTGGGCTTCTGCCCGAATGAAAAGCTTTCAACGAAATGTTGCTGCAGTGCTCGACATTTTGAGGGCCCTGACGCATTGTCTTTGACAGAGACTCGCTTCTAAGCGGAAGTGAAGAGCAAATATTCCGGGGTGACCGTCGGAGAGATTTTGCCCATGCTCAGAAAGGAGACAGGTGATAAGCTTAAGGCATTAGCAATATTGTGGTGGATTTTGGAGCGAAGAGTGGGCGACAGCACAGAATTCGAGAGAATGCAGTCAGAGCTCTGGGCTTCGGAAGAGCAAAGCACGTTGGCAGGTTGTCGTGCACAAACGATAGCAATGTTGCTCGTTCTGACACATATGGGGAACCACAAGTTGAGACTGAGCTGGCCACTTGATGTGTGCATTGTGCTATCTCCGCAAGGTCAACCTTGCTGGGATTGTGGCAGCACCGCAAGAGCCTAGCGGGACTGGAGAGGTGACCGGCAGCACGCGCTGAAAAGCGATAGAATTGTGTTACTCAAACCAGGCAGGCAGCACTATTTGGCGCTCGTCGTGGTAGACACCGTCAATACCTTATCATACCATCATGAATCGTATAGTCGTGCTCAAAATCATTTCTCTCCGAGTCTCGTCTCCACACCGGTTCTTATGCGGGCCTTTTCCGAAGCAAGGTCGTCCTTGGAAGCATCATAGCGGACGTTTCCAACCTGGTTGAAAGGATTGTCTGGACTCTTCTCAAACTCTTTGCGGCAGATTTCCACTCTCTGGTTCTTCCTCAGGCCGGGATGCTCTTGCTCAATTTCAGGCAACCTGCGGGCTTCGAACTGAGCATAGGCAGCCTTGAATCTTCGCTCAGGATGTCTCTCCAGCTTGACTTGGTTCGAGTCGGCCGTGAGGTCTAGGGCATCCAGAGCGTTCTCGATGCCCGAAGCATTCAGCGTAGCTGCCTTCTTGGAAGTAGGTTCGTCGTCCAATTGTGACAGATCGAGAGTGCCCTTGGACTTCTTCTCGGCGGTCTTCTTGTTCGCACCCTTGGGCGCTGCTCGCTGGGAAGCCTCCTCTTCAGCTAGCAGGCGATCCCGCTCAGCTTTCTTGGCCGCCGCCTCGGCCTTCTTGGATGCAGCATCGGCCTTTTTCGAGTCGTCTTTGGCACCCTTGTTCCACTTCTGACTCTCGGCGGCTTCGTTGCGAGCGACGGCTTCTGCTTGCTTCTTCGAGGCGGCTTCGACCTTCTTCGAGTTGACTTTGCCTCCCATGATGGCTTTGGTGGTTGCGAATGCGGTGATGTTGACAATGACGAAGATGCGAATGAACTGAGTGGGTGAAAATGCACGCCAGAGACGTTGACTCATCAAGTTGGAAGAAGGATCTCGAACTAATGTTTGTCGGCAGCACGAACGAGGAAACCACGAGTCACGCCTACGTGGGTGCCTGACAGTTCGTTGGTGGTGGCGTCAATTTCTGCAACCGGTGGCCATTTCTCAGGCGTCGATTTGCATGTGATTCACGCCGTCTGCTTACGTCATCGACACCGCATGCGGCACCGACGCCGAGAGCCGATTGAAAGAGGTAAATCAAGCCTTGTTAGGGGAAAACGAAGCTTAGAAACATGACTGTATAGAACATTGGTTCAGTTGCCGAACTATGCATACGCACGCGAGATACGGTATACAAGGAGAAGCATTTGGTTGTGTATTGTAGCTGGTTCTATATAGTTTTCATGTCAATCACATCTTAGTCCCGTTATAGCAGGAATAGTATTAAGGAGCGTTTCCTTCTACACACAAAGCCCGCCTCTGAATACTCAGTTCCGAGTCGATGTACGCTCGTTCACATGATCGGTCTGGAGAAGACGCACGACCACGCAGTGCACCTGTACCATAAACGTGTGCTTCCGCCCAAAACGAGCTGGAACCACAAGTAATCCGTTGCTTCAATGGCTGGTAGAGTTCGGTCGAGTGTCGTGCTTCGCCAGTACTGTTATCAGTGAGACTGAAGATAGTCCATCGACTGTGCAGAATTCCTTGGCGGTAGGTCTCTGGTGATCGTGTGGCTCGGCGGAATGAGGCTTGCGCTCTCTCAAACTCTGTCGCATTCTGCAAAGACTTCTTTGCGACACTCACTCGCTTTGGACGAAATCCATTCGACAGCCTCGACTCTTCAAGTCAACCCCGTCAAGTAATCACCACCCAGATGTGATGCCAAAGTGAAGCCCATATACTCAAAACCAAGACACGCGTGAGCCTCAACCCCCTGATGCACGCCCGCACCCATAATTCCACCAACACCAAGCTAGATCAAACCAAAAACAGTCGCGCAGTGAGAGAACCTAGATCCTTGGACTAGATCTGCTGTCGAGTTCTCTTCACCCAGTCGAGTAAACCCTACTCGGCCTCCTCACACTGCTACTTCCACTGCGACTCCTATGACGCCGGCTAGAACCTCTCTGCCTCTTCTCGTAGATCATGACCTCGTTCTTCCTTCTTTGCGCTAAGCTGTTGAACAGGTACATCAGCAGTATCGTGCCGAAGAAGGTCCCGATGATCGCGCCCGCTAGGGCACCACTCGTGTACTGTCCGCTGCACGAGGTATTTGCGGTCGCGATTGCGGTAGCGGTAGTGGTAGCTACATTGGTAGCGGTCGCTACATTGGTGACGCCCACAGTCTGGACGACTGTTACTTGACGTGGTTCGAGGACCCGATCGGGCATTTGGTTGAGGGAAGGCGTAGGTGGAAGAGATGGAGCCTGAGATCCGTGTTAGCTGTATGCTGCGAGAGCGAACATGCATGCGACGCCCGGCAGCGCTTGATGCTGATGTCTTACCATCACGGCGTGTTTTCTCGCTTTCTGGTTCTGGTTGAACTGGGCAACAGCCGAGGCGCTCAAAGTACACAAAATAAACAGATAGCAGTAAGTAGCCAGCAAATCGTGTTGAGGTGCGTGCGCGAGGTGTTCGTTCTTGTATCACAACGACTGAATCTTAATCTCAGAACACTAATGCTTATGTTGAAGGTTATACAGTCGCATCGTCTCGGCCCATCTGGGTGGGCTAGGTACGAGTACTCGTAATCTGGCGCTGAGGGCTGTTTCCGAGCCGGCGGTTGACGTCACGTCGATTGGACCAAGCCAGAAATAGATGGCTGGCTGGCGTGCAGTGATTGGTTACGGTGTGCTGGCAGACTGGGTTTCCTGGAGGCTGGCGGTGGAACTAGCGCCGTCGGATGCACACACCTTTGATAGTCGTCAGCAAGGCATGTTTCTTGCCTAGAACGGTAACATACGCTGCCAATGCTGCTGTTGTAATGCGGTATATTGTTAAGGAAGAAACGAGGCATCGAATACTTTGCGATATGTTCCGGGCATAGCATGATAGCAAGGCATCGACGAAACACGTTGTGTTGCATCGAAAGGCAGAGTGCGGCTCGTCAAATCATGCCGTGGTAGAGGAGCAGCACCTCGTTTCGGACCGGATAGGTCTTGCAGAATGCGATATTATTCATAATTGAGTGACTTTAATTGTGTATTGCAGCCTGTTATTCCTTTTTCTTCTCCGTTCTAAAAGCCTTTTCGGTGCTTGTAGCTTCCCTTGGCACTCGCCCTCTTCTTCATTTGTTATAGCTAATCATTGCTATGCGCCTCATCACTTCCAGTCGTTCATCCTACTAACGCTGCATGCTAGGCTATAGTCCATGTCCCTCTTTAAAGGGGGCGAAATAGTCCTCAACTGAATAATTAAGCCTCGTCACGCCTCGCTTTGATCGCCGTTTGCTTAAGCCTGCCCCTAATTTGGTAGACGGCGCTGGTTCATCATCGCTGATTGAATGTATACTTTGTTGTCGACCTTGATGGCAGGTGTCCTGGCCGTCCGAGTTGATTACAACAGGATTTCCAAGTGGAATCGCATCTTGCTTGCTGGGACTGTCTCCATCGCCACTCTCGGTCGTCTCTTCACTCGATCGACTGTCTACGCTGCGGAGACGAGCTTGAAATTGTTAGCATGTCGGCTTGCCTTCTGTGAACGAAATGTTACTTGCTTTTCGGCGGGATTTCGTTTCCGATGTTATGTTGTGTCATCTGGTCTAGCGCCGTTGATCGATATGCATCCAGGTCGAAGCCATGGCTCGTAGCGAATTCTGGATCGAGCCCTGGGTGGCTGAATTTGTAACCATCCGCATCTGCTGGTCTTGTATTCACTATTCATAACGAGAACATTAGCCTTGCCAATGACCAAGAGCACCATATAGGGACAGACGTGCGACTTGCCTTTGGAATGTAAACGCCCGTATCGAGCTGCAAGCTCGGTATGCTCATCGAGCAAAGTCTCGATATCTCTTGAGGCATAGAGACTATTGTAAGTAGAGTGCCACAGGATGTGTGTCACGATCCAGTCTCTGAAAATAATTTCGCGATTACGGGTTTCGAAAAGGATGTTGATCAACCCGTGAGATGGCATAATGCGTCCTCGGCCTTCGAAACAGAAGCACAGCTGGAACCTGTTCCAGGCCGTGAGCATCACGGCGGGAATCCGTAGTTGCTCAGCCATCTTGAAAACAGCGTACCAGAAACGATCGTTCTCCAGACTGCTCTGGTAAGTTTGGGGTTTGGGCCACTGCTCGCACGTATAGCCAGTCCCATAAGACCTGGAAGACGCTAGGATCAACTCCCATTGAATATGATGGGTACGTTCCGTCCTCGGAAATTCCAGTACAACGTGCTCTGACTTCGGGCGATGCTGTAAATATCAAATTCCTATGTACGGATATACGCACTTGACGCACCAGCCCAATGATGAAGACAATAATGTCCGTGCCAGGCTGAACTGCTGGAGGTGGTATCTCATCATACTTCGGTAGATGCTTCATCTTGATGATCAGTACAAGGCGGTCGTCAGCCCGCTCAACAGTGGCGATGGACCCGACCTTCATGGACGTAGCGCTTACCGTTGAGATTTAAGATGTTGGTAGGGAGCATGAACGGGGCAGAAACAATTTGCAGGAAAAGACGGTAGCCCATATACTTAGAAGTCATCGATGAACACGCTAAGCTCAACATGATGATCCAAAGACCTCCTTTGGACATGACTTGGACATCAAGTAAAGTAGGAGTCAGTGGTGATGATTTAGATGCCCAACCTAGTTTGAGCCTCGATAGAAGCAGGGTGAGATCGTTTGCGTAGGCGCTGAAGGTTATGAATGAACACAATGACATCTGGAAGAACATACGACGGTGATTATGCTGGGTAGTGCATGTCTTGGTCAATAGGCTGGTAGACGATCTTCGTCTTCGGATCCATTCCTGTCACGCGGACAACGCTCTCTTTTTCTTCTTGAATCAGCGTACAACATGCACAACATGCACAACATAGCGAGCCACAAAAGTCGCCAAAGGCGCTTCCCTCAATGCCATGTCTTTCTCTTTGTTGACCTCTGTGAAGCATTGTTAGTCGTCTCTCCATCGACTGTCATCACCGACACCACTTACCTCATGACACACTGCAAACAAGAATTGACGCCAACAGACGCTGTAAGATACCAAACACAGCACCGAGGTTTGTTAGCAACGTCGTCTACCGGCCCGCTAGCAAATGCAGAGACCTCCTTCCCGCCAGCATGGAGGCCCTTTGCTGGTTCACAATCAACACTGGAGCCTTGTGCCAACATCACAATGCGGTCGCACGGCATGATGGTTTCAAGTCGATGCGCTGTGAAGATGATCGTGCACGAGTTCAACTGTTCGGTAATAAGCTGCTGCATGAGGTCGTCCGAAGAACAGCAGTAGTTGCACTGTAGTGAAGTAAGCAGCCTAGACCCACTAGTCGTCGGGATATGGTTCGCGCGTTTGTCGTGTCTAGGCCATTGAAGACATCGTCCAGGATAACTGTCCTTTTCCGTAAGTAGACTGCCCTTGTAATACTAGCTAGCCGCTGTTGTTGGCTCCCACTAAGTCTCGACCCGTTGCTTTCGGCAATTGTGCCTCTGCCATCTGGCATGGCCAATACTTCCTTCGACAAACTTGTTGCTTATAGCACCGTCTGGTACCAATCGTGGCCGTAAGTATAGTGTGCTATGATGTTTTGCTCAATTGAAGCATTGACCAGATAGGGGGCTCCCAACAGACCCCGTCAGCGTGTTCAACATAGTGTGAGCAGCGTAGATATCCACGTCAGAAAATGTGCCAGACAAGGAGTTAAGAAAGCTACTTTTGTTTGGTCAGTGTATATGGCCGAGAGAAAGATGAAAATTGTGACTTCTCACATCTTAGGCCATGCCCACCCTCAGCTTTCGAGCAGGAGCTCACTACCTTTCTTAGGCCGAGAAGTGGAGGTTCACTGGACCATCCTTACCTGGAGGATTGACTTTGACGATCGTACGCTAACCAGATCGAGATAGAGTTTCGACTCCAAGAACAAAAGGACAAGTTGAGGTCTGACTTGCCTAGGTACGATCGACAGTGCTTGTATCTGGAGACCCCAATCTGGTGGTGCAATATCCTGCCGCCTTCGAACCATTTCTAGCCAAAGATTAGGCACCACTACAGAACTTGAATGTCGAGGACGTTTTTTGTCTTCTGCGAACTCACCTAGTGTTTGCAAGGGACAAGGGGCACGAGAGAGAACTGAGATTTGGTCGAACAGCAGTTGGATTGGTATGGAATTGGTCTTGCTGCTACACCACATCATAATGCATAAGCTGGGAGACTTGGAGTGTTTCAGCTACATGTGTGAAATGCATCATTCGTGTTCGGTAGGCATGACACGACCATTCATTTTGGTCCAATTTTTTCCCCACCGCCCATGAAAGGTTGAAGGACACGAGGTACAGCGATAAATCCCTCCTCAGGTCGCCATCCGTTCTCTAGTATACATGCCATAACGCGAGGGATGGCCATGGCGGTGCCGTTGACTGTGTGGGGGAACCTGGTGCGGGCCCCGGCACGATCTTGTATGCGGGTGTTCAGGCGCCGGCTCTGATAATCTGTGCAGATGGACACTGATGTCAATTCCCCCCAACCTTCGTCTCGGCTCACTCTGGATGGGAAAAGGGCTTCGATGTCGATCTTCCGGAAGGCTGAAGCACCAAGATCGCTCGTCGGCATTTCTAGCACACGACATGGCAATCCCAGTGAAGAGAGGATCTCTGTTTGAATGCTGACCATCTCGTCGAATACCTCTGTCGAATGTGTTGCCATGGCTGCTTCAGTCTGGTCTTCACCTGCAGGAGAATTTGACCATGCGAACATCTCCACCTTGGTAAACTCGTGAACTCTATATAGCCCCTTGGTATCAACACCCCGGGCACCGGCCTCTGCGCGGTAACATCTGCTCGTGCCAATGAGCTTCAGAGGAAGCTTCTCCTCCTGGATGGCCTTGTCTGCGTACAGCGCGGCCAGAGGAATCTCTGCAGTAGCAGCTAGGCTCCGCTTAGGTTTTGCAAGGTCTCTTCCTGCTTGAGCGATTTGCCAAATCTGCTGCTCATCGTTTGCATCTCGTGGCTGGAAGCCGCACGAATCGGCAATGTGAGAGTATACCAAGGAGGGCGGAGTGACCAGTTTCCACCCGCGTCGCAGTGCAACGGATGTGGCGTATTGTATCAACGCCTGTTCAAGCTGAACTGCCTCATCTAGAAAATAGTAGAAGCCCCAACCGGTGGTCGTGGAAGCGGATGAGAAATCCAGAATACCGAGCTCTTGTCCTATGGTGGAGTGATCAGCACCAGCTACTGCTCGTGGTGGGTGGACTGGATCGTAGTTGAGGTATTGCAGGACCTTGGGCTCGCCATTCGTAGGTGTTTGACTCGATGTAAGGTTGGGAAGGGCCAGAGCTAGGGTCGATGCTTGCTCTGAGGCTTTCCCTTGCTCTGCACTTGCTTCGTCAACCAACTTCCTCAGTGTCGTAATGGCAGCATATATCTCTGATACCTCGTCATCTTTCTTCGAGGCACGAGCTGCGCCGAGTCTCTTCTCCAGCGCTTTCAGCTCTCGGCGAGGTTGAACGAGGTCTTTGTTGATCTCTGCGACCCTCTGGGAGAGCTCGGCTATCTTCCCTGGGCTCTCCTTGTGTCGTGTGTAATTTCGTAGTTCGGCATTGCGTGAATGTAGCTCAGGATGGCTCCTGATGCTTTTCAAGTCGGGGAACTGCTTGGGCGCAGTAGCAGGTCTGGCATTCTGCAAGGCGTGGGCATCCGAGGATGCACTCCTGGTCAACAGTCTTGAGAGCGCAAAGCCGCGCCGTGAGCATGGTAGCATCGGAGGGGAGATGTCTATTGGGGTGGAATGCCGCGTCACAATCGCGACCCCAAATAAATCTGTCCGCATGTGGGCCTTTGCTACGAGTAGTAAGTTCGGGGTTCGAGGCGTCTAGGCTTCAAATTGACGAGACGCTGAGCTTGCTACTCTTATGAGCTACTCGACATGCCACGAGCATACAATGTACATCGGTCTGACCGCTGCGTCAGACGTCGCTTTTCTACAGTAATGAAATATGCTGCATGCTGTGACGACCTATGCAATAGGTATTAACTTCTACTCCTCTGCCACCGAATCCACGCCTGAGCCTCCCTGCAATTCATCCATCACAACCCCAACTTCCGTTTCTTGATTCTGGGAACCAAGCCAAGGACAACCAGCACACTCGCGACAATCACAGCCCAGAGCCTGATGTGCAGGACATTCTCATTGAACCCGGTCTGGGTGGCCAGACAGATGGTGATGGCTGAAAGGACAATGATCAGGTACCCAGACATACGGTGATATTTGTATATCGACTTCGCGTTGTCGACCGATCCGAACAAACTCGGGAAGTAGAACTGGGCAACGCCGACCAGGAATTGAAGGATGAGCAAGATGTACACTGCGAGGCCCATCCGCCCATGAACACTTTGAAAGCGTGTCTTAGGATGTGATGCCTTGTTCATCTCGATCACGACCAGTCCTGCTATCAACGAGCCCAGAGCGATGAAGTTGAGGCCCGAGTGGATGTATGTGCCCTGCACCTTCTGCTTCTGCGTTGACGTGGGCTGGAGGAGGAGGATCGACTGGATAAGGACAAGGACGCCTGCAGAGTTGAGGAGCTACAAAAGCCGGTCAGCACAGAATCGAGAAACTTGTCAAAGTACGTACTGGATGATAGGAGAAGAAACTAAAGTCTGCTTCGAATACAGCCGCCCAGACGAGCGCTGTCAAGATCCATGCGCCAGCTTGGGCTACCACGGCTGTGCCTGTCCAGAGTCGTCAGTCATGAGTCTTTGAAAACTACAAGGGACTTCTACCTGTGAGGAGATTCCACTGGAAGCCTTGCTCCGGCTGCTGGGTCACATCTCCAGGTCGGCCCAGAAGAGGTTCTTCCTCATCTCGTGCAGGATTGTTTTCTGGAACACCTGTAGCTGATGCCATGTTTTCTGGTACACGATGCTCAAACATCGATAAGTGACCGCAAATAAACACGTAAGGACAGAGAGGGAAAGAGCAACAGTCAAGCGCAAAGCAGGAGATGAATGAATCAAATATCAGGCACGAGTAGCTGCTTCGCGTCCATGATTAATATGTGTAAGCATTCTGCGGGGAGAGTCCGCTGTCGAATTGTCTGGATGACCTTCGCGCTTGAACGATTGGCCGGACCGGATGAATGACATCCATGATCCTGTTCCACCTGCATCAGTTCGTGTACATTCATGCAAGGCTCTGCCTGCACTCGCCAGATGCTGTGCTGCCTAGCAAATCATAAGTCTTCCAAGCTGGATGGCCAATCTTTTCGTGAACTTAATGTTCCACGTTACCAGGAAGATCAAAGCATACCTTGACCCGTTATTGGAGTAATATATTATCCTGTCAATCTACATTTTGTCAGTATCGCGTGACCAGGTGCCGTTTCACTGCCGTTGATGAAGTGACAGACTTCTGTCTGTGGGAACGACGGTGCTCGTCACATTAGTCGAAGCTATGTTGAGAGCTCGTAGTGTTGTTCAGTCGAAGCCTACAGACACTGGTAGTGTATGAGCGATGAACCCATCACAGCTTTCTCTCCCCCACGTTACCATTAACCATTCCTATCTGACTACGCATTCGTAGCTTGACTAAGAATGGTCAGTGACTGAAAGACCTTCATTCGCCATCTACGGCTACGTAGGGCCAGTTCTATCTATTTTAGTTGTTCTATAATTGTGACGAACTTTCGACGATGGCCACTTCTGCTGCCATGCCACAGATCCGGAAATCACCAGATTCGAGCATGGCGAGTCGCACATCTACACTCGTCGTAGCACTTGCAGGGTCCTTCGTCGGTGTTCAGCTTGCTACCGGGTTCTACCGTCTGATCCTCTCGGCTGGACAAACCATCAACTATCTCCATCAATTTGTACTCTGTGGTTTGCTTACGGCCAGCCTGGCCATAGTGATCTTGTCCTATGCCGCCAAAAAACACGTAGTATTAGACAGCTCACTTCCTTCGCCAAATCGACAGCCCTCAGTTTCAGAGTCAGAAGATCTTGGGAACCAACACCAGCCTCGACAGCCCGACCCTGAGATTCTCACGAGCCACCAGATGCAGCTGCCAAGGTCATTTGTGACCATTGAAGTAGGCGAAGCACCGCCAAGCCCTGAGAGACATGCAAGCTTCGACAGGATACTGGAAGAAATTAGGCGTGTAGTAGAAGAAACACCTGCCCTCCCAGTCGATGGACAACCTCATACCTCCTTAGGCCTTACAGAACAATCACCACCACTCTCGCAGATCGCTACACACAAAAAAACGAAGCACAAAAAACCAAAGGCACGTCATCCCCTCAGCAACATAATCAAGTGCTGACCATGAATAGGGAGGATTCCGGTCTCAGCAGCCGCCGAAGAAGTATGGTCAATGCTGAATGTGTTATCTTCACAGCTATGCTCATTATCACGGAGAAGCTACCATGCTTCCGCTGACCGTTCCATCTGGAATCTTTCTGCGCCGTCAACAAACCCCCTTCATGCGCAACTGTCAGGCTTTCTAAGCAGGACCAAGGATGAACAGCTGAGCTTCTTTAAGAAGAAAATTGCACTATTCCTGACAAAACTTTCTTGCAAAGTGCCAAGGCTGGTCGGCGAGGTCCTCAATGTGTAAGATAAGGTTACGGTCCATGTCTTCTCCAGCAAGGCACCCAGCGACCTGAGACCTCTCTTCATTATGCTCGTTCTTCTCTTGGCTGAATGCCCCTTCTTTTTCAATACTGTTCTCTAACAGCAGATGCAATTTTTCCATACTCAGCGACATCGGTGGCTTACTGGGGTTACGGTACTCATTCCACTCTCTATTGAATGCTGCAAACTTGCCACGATTGATCTGCGTGGCGATTGTGTTGCATGAGAGACATCACTTGTTGACCTTGGGAACCATGGTGAGGTCGAACAAACGGATCCAGTCGTGTCAATTCGCGAGTCTTGTGTCGCTAGTCGCGTAGCTATCGAGGCTGTATTGACTTCATTGCAAGCTGGGCCGCATTGCTGCACTCGATTGACACAATGCTCCGTCATTATGGCGCCGTTGGCACCGGTACTTCTTCCTTCAACACCAAGTCGAGTCAGTACGCCTTCTCTCCAGAGGCTCGACACACATCAGAACACACCTCACATCAAGCACATAAACCCATTGACCTACGCTTTCATGAACGCTGACATGGCGGACCCGTCTTCCCCCTATCTCATTGACCTTACTTTAGACCGACAGACTCGACGGAAAATGCGAAGATCGGCTGGTCGCAGCGGCGGCGTGTTTCAAGTCGCTCACGATGCGAGTAGTCCTTGGGATTTAGAGTATATCAACCAGTATGAATTCGAGGACCATTTCTTCCTTCGACGAGAAGCACAGCCTTTCAGCTTCTACGCCACTAGCAGCGACAATGAACAAGGTGACGAGGCTAAAACAATGCTGTCCACTCCACAAAGACATCCTGACAAAGCAGATGCCATGCACAAAGGCGATTCAGACAACGACGAAGATAATTTCTATGTCAAGGCACCAGCACAGAACTCTGCGCCGAACGCTTCATATACGGACATAGAGGAGACGACGCTTCTCTCAGCTCTTCCGTCACGGTTGAATCTTCGCAAGGTGTCAGATCGAAGCATACGCAGCCCCGATCTCGAGCTTCCGTCGTCAGTGACGCAGTGTAGGCGAAAAGGAGCCATACCTCGATCCGAGCAGGTCTCGAATACTTTGCAAACTTCTTCATCTTCAACAGCTCAACTTAGTTCCAACATGGACAGCTTAGCAAGATACCTCGAAGAGAAGCTCGCTGTTCTACGGGGCACCCGCAGCAAAGGTAAGCCAGCTCCAGGTTTTCTCACGATCCACCCACAGCCCTCAGGGATAGGAACCCTGCAGACGCAGTACCGAGCCCATGGAGTTTATAACAACAAACGAGCTGGCATGTCCGAGTTCTCCCTAGAAGATCAGACTGCACTGCTAAAAATTACTAACATTGACGAACAAGCAGAATCTCACACAGCACACTCAGAGAGTCATTCCTTGCAAAAGAATATAAGCAAGACCAGTAAGTTCCGAGAACTAGTCAACAGCATCGATGCCAAAGAGTTCGAAGAGCTACCAACACTCGCAGGCGTGCGCACCTCGGAAGTATCGACCCTACATCTTCCAGAGCCAGTACTGGATGCTCAGCGACAATCAACTTCACAAGCGCTTGCAATGAAGCCCGAGCAAAGTTTCGCTGGGGTCCCAAAGCGCAAACCTCTACCCGAAGGAGCAGCACATTTCGAAGCATACCGTGTACCATCACAGAAACAACCTCAGTCTCAAGCTCAAGCTTTACAACGACCTCAAGCACGCCGTCAGTACACGACCTCCTACCTGAACCGCTCCCTGCCGTCGATTCCACCTCCCCCTGCAGTGCCCAGACAGTCAACCTTCCCACCAGAAGTCAAAGACCCAAGCCTGACTGCCTCACATCAACCACCGCCCCCTCCCGCACTGCCAACAGCAGACCTTACCCCCGAACAAAAATACCACTACCTCCGTCAACAGATCGAAGCCCTCTCGGAAACCGACGGTCGTCCTGTCCAGAGACTGTGGAACTGCCTGCTCAGAGACCTGCCAGATGCCGAGGAGCGGTACACGCTGTTCTTGCAGCATAGGGCGCACATGCAGGGCACGACGCGGGACTTCACGGGCTCAAACGACATGTTCCAGGATGGCTGGGAGGCGTATGATCACGAGGAGGAGTGGAGGGCCGAGAAGAGGGAAGGTGCGTTGAACGCTCTTGAGGGCAAGAAGATGTGAGTGCGTGAGATATGCTGACTACTCCAGTTTACGAACCGATGGATATATCAGGCGGTACTAGCATAGGCCTGGACAATTAGGAGAAATGAAGCTTGCTTAGGTAAGTTTGCATGAAGAAACAGCAGGCTAGACGAGACGCTGCTCAACTTGTCTCGACTAGGTTCTCGTAGCACCGGCTTTGATCACTAGTGTTACGTCAGTCAACTCTGACAACGCTTGCATGATGTTTTGGCCGACTCTCCATAATCAATCAAATCACCGCCTTATCGCTGTGCTCCAGATATTGCTTTCGTCTTCGCACGTTCTTCTTTCATTACTGCCGTCTTCCACCACATTGCCGTGATCTTCTGCTGTCTCTTCACAAGCGACACACACCTTGTTCCTCGCGCTTCTGGTCTCTCGACGTGATCCTTTCTCATGCTGATTTTGTCATGATCCTACGATCACTGACCATTGACACGCGATGTTTGCAATATCTATAGGGTCGCTTATCACTTGTAAATGATATTTTACATTCCATGGGCTACTTCAATTGCTTCAAAAAATAGCTGGCAAAAAATAGTTGGCCCGGCAAACTTCAGCTCTACCAACTACGATGTGAGATGGAACATGTGCCCCCCGTTGACCAGATGTATGACCGACCTCTTACACACTGGCCGTACATAAAGCGTCCGACCTCATTGATGGAGAAGACGCTACCAATCCGCATCAATAGCTGGGACGATCGAAGGTATGAACAGACTAGCTGCTCCGCTGACCCTCGTAGACATGTTAGCCATGTCCTGCAAAACTCTCAAGGAGATTTGTCTGCTAGAACGGTGCAGCTGAACATAGCGTTGCCGCCCCATTCATTCTCTCTTTCGATGAATTGCAGGGGACCAGCTTTCAGAGCCTGCTCACTGAGGATGTCAGCATCTTCTGGGAGCAACCCGCGGTCAACCGGCCCCTTTCGGCGACCCTCAAGCTCGTACAAATGTCCATCCGAACCCTTGACAAACGCAATGAATGCTTGTGGCGGACATTCACCCCTAGGAGGGGCCTCAGTGTCGCCCTTATGTGCAGCAGCATCATGGGCAGCATCTAAGATGTCCGAGTCATGCAACAGCTGAGCTCTGGCTTCAGGCTTGAGGGGTGTAGCCTGGTTGATGAAGTCATCCAGGTCGCTTCCGGGATGAATGCGGGATCTCGTAGGGTTTGTGATACAGTGCAGCAGCCCGACCAGTCCGCAAGCATGAGTTATCGTCTGTCTGTAGAAGAGCACTGGGGTATCTCCCGCTTCGTCATAGTCGGACTCTTGTGCACTTTGCTTTGCCTGGAATTCCTCGCCCTGTGCAGTCTGTGGATAGATGAACAGCAATGCGTGAGCAGGTCTGGGTACGAGTGCAATGAGGTCGTCATCAGTCAGGCTATAGAGATCGTGGAACGCCAGGTCAGAGGAGAGGCCGAGGTTGTGTGCAAGTTCTGTCATGACCACGGGATTGTTCTCCAATGGCACAAATGTCTTGTTCGATGCCATACTGAGCTGACGCTGCAGGCTCGAGGCTCTGCGTCAGTTCGACAATTGAGCTTTGCAATTTGAGCAGAACGATTGTTACGTTTGGAAAAGGTATCAGTCTAGCGAGTATCAGCAGTCACGACGATAGTCAGTCGAGCAAACCCTTGAGGAGCATATGTTCACAGTAATCAGCATGCCTGACGCTCACCACTCAACGCATGATGTGACCACGTTCGTAATAGGCAAGGCCATCAGTGATTTTAGGCAATACTGCTGACGTACGTAGGCTACCTACTAGAGCGACGCGCTACGGCCTCTGCCACGCGATCACGTGCCAGATGATAGACGTGCAGCCGATGACATGTGCGTGCATGAAGCGTACTTCGTCGAGGCTCGCAGCGATACTCGACAAATAGCTGCATGTTTCCAGACAACCGAGACACTGCCCAATTTCCTCGATGCACAGGTGAAAGTCTGTCGCTCGGCACGCCTGATGCGTAGTATTCTCCCTGGCCGTCCCCAATCAAGCAGACAGGCACTGAGCACAGTCAATTGGGACGGCCTGCGCGTGGTTGTGAGTGCCCTGTGTCCCTATCCTTAAATATCTTGCTTACGATGGAAGGCTTACATATCCGGAAACACTGTCATTGTGTTCAATGGAAGACGAGAGATCCTACAGTCCATCGTCATCGACGATGCTGACAACCTATGTGCATTGACAATCGAGGAAGAGACGGGCCAGATTGCTGCGTGTGACAGGAACACAACCTACGTCTATCAGCCCTTGGGAAGAGACTACGGCGATCTTCGCTGGAGCCGAGCACACACTCTTGTCACAGAAGATGAGCCGGCCATATCAAACATATCCTGGGGCTCGTCCAACGAGCTTCTAGTTGCTGGTCAACGTCTGACGTTATGGAACTTGGCAGGGGACGAGACACCGCAAGCAATATGGTCTTCGGATGTCAGCACACCAGTCTCCATTGCATGCTTCTCGCCTGATGCAGGGCTGATTGCCTCTTGTGGCCAGCACGATCGGGTAGTCAAGATCTGGCGGAGATTGTCTTACGAACAGGACAGCACTAGGTTTGATGTCTCATATCTTCCGCATCCCTCTCCCGTGCTCAACATACTATGGCGAAACTCGTGGCACCACGAACAGAACCTCGAGGACCTCCTCTATACATTCTGCGCAGATAGCCAGATCCGAGTCTGGGCGCATTCGGACCACCAGGCCTACACTACCATGCAGAAGGTTGCGATGATCGATGCCAACATATCCATACAACCTAGGAGGTTGAGCATGGGTTCTATGAGCAATAGCAGGACGTCCTTCATCATAGCGAGCAGAGATCTAGCTCAGGCTGCAGAAAGAGCGCTTCAATCCTACCGACAGCGTTCAGATCATGCTCTTGAGCATCTCATCGAAATTGCTAAGCGTTCACCAGAAGTCTGCGTCATTTTAGATGGCCGAGGCCACATGTCCTCCTGGGGCATCGAGAACGCTGGTTTGAAGAACAAGCTGCCTGCCGAGAAATCCAATCTGACCCTGGTAGATGGAGTCGACATCGCTTTGCCCTCAGGCAACGGTGTAGATGACTTTGCACGAATCCATGCTTTCGCAAACAACGACGTGTCTGCTTCTCTATGTATTCTTGTTCATTCCTATTCTGGTCAGATTGATTGGTACCAAGGCTCATTCGTCGAGTTCTTTGACACAGCAGTAAGGCCTCGCCGGACTCAACATCTGGCTTGCTGGTCGGGCCACGACTCTGTCATAGATCGCATGGTTTCAGCGCCTGACTCCAGAAGCTTCCTGTCTTTGACCGATGAGGGCCAAGTCATCCTATGGTCCCGGGGAGCAACGGAGACACTGGTGCGGAGCTCGCAGGCACAGTCCGACCATACAGTACTAGACGCAATTTTGTTAGACCAACATGGCTTCGCAGTCTTCTTACATCCGGAAGCAATATCTTTGTGGGACATGCGCAGCATGCACGCAAAGCCGGTCGTCCTTCAAGAGCTTGATCAAACCAGCCCGAAGACGATTCAGCAACTAGCGCGAAGCCCTTCTCCACGTCGACCAGGAGACTTGCTCTTGCTCTACGAGAACGGTCATGTTGAGCAATATAGTATCTACCTGCCGGACTGCGGGTCAAGAGAGGAAGAGTCCAATGGCTATCACAAACCACTCTCTCGCACAGCACATCTCGAGCTTTCTGACCTACAAAAGAACGATACAATCGAGCTGTGCACAAGGCCCAGGAACCTATCTATCAGACATCCCGAGGTCAGAGTCTCGTGGTCCGAGAGCGGAGTGATTCAGATATCCGATGCCTACTCAAGCGAACGGGCTGGAAATGCAAGCCTCACATCCTGTCTCGCAACCCAGCTGCGGGCGTCGAACATTGGCTCCTGTTTGAGCGGCCGCTTTCTTGCACTCGTCCATGCAGATTACCGGACAACGTCAGTATGGGATGTTGATCAAGGATCCTGTGACTTTGTTCACACCTTCGGCGATCTTGATACGATTGAAGCGTTGTACTGGCATACAACCAACGATGGCCTTTCGATGCTTGCAGTGCAATTCACATATAACATTGCCATAATTGGTCAACAACGGTACAGCTCGGAAGGCGACGCGTTTGCATGGAGTATACAGCAGGTCATCCGTACGCGGAGTCACTCCGCCCATGTAATCGGTTCTTTGTGCTGGCTCGAACCTGGCCAAATTGCTGTTGGATTAGGCAACCAGATACTGACTTACGACCTCGCGGGAGCTCGCTTCGCTCAACAAGCATCAGATCCAGATGAGAGAACAAAAGTCAATATCGACGCAAGGCAGCAACTTCAGTTGGGGAACAGCAGTCTTCCGGTATTCAGTCCTCGTATCCTTGGCAATCTGCTTCAAGCTGGACAGTATTCTAGTGCACGAGCTGTACTGGAGGGCTTGCACAATGAGCTCAGGTTTCAGACGCCGGGAGAACCAGTGTCACTGAACGACGGCTCCTTGTTGAAATGTCTGGTGGGCAAGCCTCGGCCGTACACTCTACCGAGCAGCCAGATAGACTTCAACCTGGAAGACGTGCAACCCCAAATCGATGAGAAAATTCCGACGATTGCTTCTTGGCAGCTACCAACATCTCAACAAGAAGATCTCCAGGGGCTTCTCAGCTTAGGCATCGACCTAATGCGAGAGCAGAAGTCCCTAGATGCTCCGGCATTGACATATGTGTACCATTTCCTGATCGCCCTTGGCAAAGACAAACCAACAAAGTCAAGCATCGAGCCCATGCCTTATTCAGCGATAGTTCATGCAACCCTTTCGAACACGCAAGACGCCCTGCTCCGATTCGTCGACGGTCGCCTTGAAGAGCGTAACATAAAGGTTACCTGGTCTACGGCTCGGAACTTAGGCCTGTTCCTCTGGGTTTCTGACCTCGAAACCCTCAAAACCTATTTCGAGTCCGTGGCAAGAGCAGAGTACAACCGCAACTCTGATGACCGGAATCCCGTTGACTGTAGCTTATACTATCTAGCACTCGACAAAAAAGCAGTCTTGCAGTCACTCTGGCGAAGGACAGTCGGGGTCAGAGAAAGGGATAACACGCTGAAACTACTCGCGCATGATTTCCGAGAAGAGAGGTGGAAATCGACTGCGCTAAAGAATGCCTATGCACTTCTTTCTAAACGGCGCTTCGAGTACGCGGCTGCGTTCTTTCTGCTGGGCGGCAGCCTCGGTGACGCCGTTAATGTTTGCGTCAACCAGCTTCGTGACGTCCAGCTTGCGATCGCCATTGCTAGGGTATGGCAGGGAGACCTCGGCTCACAACAACAAGTAATGAAAAACCTACTCGGCAAAACGATGCTCGACTTGGCAATCGACACCCATGAAGCTCGGTGGATGGCGATTTGGACCCGTACCCACAGGCAAGACTGGGCTGGCGCGATATGCCATATGGTGAAGCCGATTGACGTCCTCTTCGAAGCACAGTTCCATGCCCGACGGACATCCGAGTCTGACGCGCAGAAACAGCAAAATCTGCCATTGGCTGCCACGAGTTACCGAGCCAACGAACCCACGCTGTTAGTCAATCTGTACAAGCAATTACGCACGCAGCTAGAGCAAGGCGGGAAGTGGACGGAGGAAGTCATTACGCCGAGGCAGGAATGGGACTTTGTCATGAAGTGTGCACAGTGGTATGTTAGGGCGGGAATGGGCTGGCTTGCATTACAATTAGTTGCTACCTGGGACTTCGTGGAATGGCAGGAGGTTCGACGGAAAGAGCCGACGACTGCAGAAGGTCATATCCGTGTCGATACCAGGGCGGACGCTGGTCAGAAAAGTGCACTGGATGATTGGCTTATGCCAGAAGAGCCGACGACACCGCGATCAGCTGAGAGGGTAGATGCGAAGACGCAGGAGGAAGACGAGAAGGCGAAGGTGAAGGTGAAACCGAAACCGCCGCCTACACAGTTCGCGGAGCCCAGTGCTGATAGTCTGTTGGATAGCTTTGGATTCTGAGGAGCGTGTATACTCAGGTGTGCTTCTTTTGAAGCAGGACGCGAGGTCTGTATCTCATTATACTGTCCCGTGATGGTTTCATGACAATCTTGGTTTTCTGCTGTCGTTATCAGCAGCTAAATTTCGACTCTGGAAGATTTTGTACGAACGGGGAGTTTAGCTACTGTAAATTGTATTGAGTGCTGAGGCCGCCATTCTATTCGACCGATGGGGCCTGAGTGCCTATCTATCATGGTATATGGTACTGAACAGTTGCTCAGGCTTGTCGGCAAACTTTCCCACGTGGGAACAGATGCTAATCCGGTTTCACCTCGGCAGAAGCTGCCTTGCGACTTTGGTGGTGCCTGACTGACGCTTTTCGAACGCGCCGACCGATGTAATAGCAGCAAGAAGACGTCCCTTCTCACCTTCGAATCTACGAAGGAAGCCACTTCTGTTCTCTTCTGGTGAGTAAGACCAAACCATGGCCGAAAACGTGCTGAAGAGACCTCACCCTGAAGACGAAGACGCAGCCAACAAGAGATCACGCTCGAACAATGGCTCTCCACGTCCCGCAACCCCATCCCAGACTCAGCCTGGCGGGAAGCCAGATATCAGTGCCCAGCTCGCTGCTGCTCGAGCTAAGGCCGAAGAGCTGAAGAAGAGGCTAGGAAAGAGTGGCCCAGCGGCGCCCTCCCCTCCACCAGTCGTCGGCTCAGCATCAGCACCTGCACCCAGTGCAACAACCGATCGCATTGCGCAACTGAAAGCACGAGTGGCCGCTGCTACCTCGAGGTCCAAGGAACTAGCCCAAAGCAAACCCTCAATCCCGAGCCCTCCGGTATACCAAGATGACTACGGGAAAGCAAGGGGTGGTCTCGGCGTCGGCCTACATCCAGCCCTCCAAGAGAACGCCCAACAAGATCGGCTGAACAAAGGGAAGCCAAACCAGGGCCGCTACCCACCCTCCAAGAACAAGCAAGACGAGCAAAAGAAAGCCCAACTCGATCTCTCAGCGCCCACTCTCGAAGAGCTGAAAGCCAACCCTTACTTCGACACCTCAATCAGCGTCAAGAATGCCTCCGCCAAGGGCCGTTCATCCCGTCAACTCATCTTCAACCAACAGGGCAAATACATCGCTCAAGCCGCCGCCCTTCGCCGCCAAGCTCAGCTCGAGGAAATGAAACGTCGCATTGCAGAGCGAGCCCGCCAAGCAGGAATCGACGAAGACCCCTCCGAGAAGGCCTTTCTCGTCCCCAAGCCGCCTGACATCGAGTGGTGGGACGAAGGTCTAGTCAACGGTACATCCTACGACGCCATCTCCGACTCGTCCAACCTCAAGATCGACACCCCCGACAGCATCATCACAATCTACGTCCAACACCCCGTGCTCATTGAACCACCCCAGGAGAAGATCGTGCCAGCCGCGAAACCCATGTTCCTCACCGCCAAAGAGCAAGCCAAACTGCGCCGGCAGCGGCGCATGGCAGATCTCAAGGAGAAACAAGCCAAGATCAGACTCGGCCTCGAACCACCCCCTCCACCCAAAGTCAAGAAAAGCAACCTGATGCGCGTGCTCGGCGAACAAGCGATCCAGGACCCCACGGCCGTCGAAGCGCGCGTCAACAAGGAGATCGCCGAGCGCAAGACGACCCACGAGCACGCCAACGAGGAACGAAAGCTGACCAAGGAGGAACGCGCGGAGAAACTGGAGAAGCAGCAGGCCGAAGACGCCGCCAAGGGCATCCACGTGCGCGTGTACAAGATCGACAGCCTGGCCAACGGCAAGCACCGGTTCCAAGTCTCGAAGAACGCCGAGCAGAACGCGCTCACGGGCGTGTGCATCATGCACCCGAAGATGAACCTCGTCGTCGTCGAGGGCGGCGAGCACTCGGTCCGCGCCTACGACAAGCTGATGCAGCACCGCGTCAAATGGACCGAGATGGAGGCCCCCAGCGCCCTGCGCGAGGGCAACAAGGAGGCCCAGGCCAAATGGCTCGAGGCCGAAGACGAGAACGGCGAGCTGAGGGACCTGGCCCTGAACAAATGCGAGCTCATCTTCAGCGGCGAGCAGAAGGCCAGGGGCTTCCGCAAGTGGCTGGGTGCGCGCGTGTGCGAGAGCGATGGCCAGGCCAAGGACGTGCTGGCGCGGGCCAAGATGGACAGTTTTTGGACCGTGGCCAAGAGCTGGAAGAGGGACTTTTGAGGGCGCGCGTGTGTGGTGATGAGGAGATTTTCTGCCTCAGATGGCTGGGCTTGCGCCGTAACGATGATGGACATGGGCACGGCACGGCACGGCACGGCATGGCAACGGGCTACGTGTTGCGGAAACGGATGCAGTAGAGCGAAGATTGTTGTTCTCATCATGGTAGTCAGTCGGGACGGCCTGACACCATTCCTCGATTAATTGCTGTCTCTACCTATCGGTCCATCCTGTCTGGCGTCCGTCTGCACCACCGAGAAAGGCCTCCGTAGGCGCATAGAAACCTTGTCTAAGGAACTTTACTAGCTGCAAGCAGTGTTTGCAGCACAGACAACCCAGCAAGCTACGTGTACCTCAGGGAGAGTTGCTGACAGCCGTCCACCTCCGTTTCGCCGGGCTTCTCGCGCGATTAGCAGACCCCGAACCCCACGTCCCGCTGGAAGAAGAACTCCACGTGCCCGAAGGGTCTCCAGAAGTCGTTCTCACGGCCAAACTGGCGTTGCTGCCTCCCCACAGACCGGCGCTCTGGACCGTACTGCTGCGGCTGCGATTCGGGGAGCTTAACATGCTGCTGGGTATGCTGTCGGTGTCGATGGGGGTGAGCGGCCGGCTCTTGGGGCTCATGGGCGCGAGCTCTTCGAGCGCTTCGTCGATGGGCTCCTTGACCGCGGCGGACATGGCGGGCGAGCCCCACAATCCGCTGACGCTGTTGCGTGCAGGCCGGAACGGTGGGTCGCCGGTCCTGCCGCGCTGGCTTGTGCTCCGGGCGAGGGTGCCGGTGGCTGCCGGTCGCCAGCTAAAGGGGTCGCCGATGGTGAAACCGTCTAGACCGTCTGATGCTGTTCCAGCGCCCATTCCAGCTCCAGCCGTCCTGCGGCCTGACATTGCAGGGCTCCAGCCAGGTTTGGGCGAGTTGAGGCCGAGGGGGTTGGAGCCGTGCCTCAGATGCTCAGTCGATGCAATGATCTTCATCTCGAAGTCGTCAGCGAGTCCAAGGTCGAGAGATCCTCTTCTTGAGTTCTTCCGGGATTCTCGACCGAAACCGAGGGGCGAATGGTTGGTGTTGATAAGAGAGGGTGGCCGTCTAAGCACGGGTCTGCGGACGGCTAGAGTCAGGGAGGCGACGCCAACGTCGTGCAGGGCCGGGGCACCAGTCATCAGTCTGATCAAAGCATTGGCGCCTGCTTGATGGGTGACAAGAACCAGCACGACGTGTTCGTCGTCGTCATCATCGTCGTCGTCAGTCTGTCTTGGTTTGTAGTCTTCGTAGTAAGCCATGGTCTTCTGCAGGCCTAAGCGAAGCCTGACATGCATGGCGCTCCACTCTTCGGGAAAAGTGCCTGCATCGCCCCAGCCCATGTCAGTGCTGTCCCAGTCCAAGTCGGGCTCAACACACCCGTCTCGAGCGTGAGCGACAAAGCCGGGTGGAATGGAGTCTTGCGGGGCCAGCGAATACTGCGGTACCGGAGGGCTGTAGACACTGGCGGATCGCATTCGTGTCCTCGACTTTTGCGCGCCGGTGGCCCTATCCGTGGCAAACGATATGGATGTGTGGCGAGCTCGATGAGGTAGCGAATGACCGGCGGCAGCCATAGCACGGAGGCCGCCCTTCTCGAGGGAGGCGTTAGCAGCTAGCTCGTTCTCCTGGTCGTTTTCGGGCGACTCAGGCACTGGCAGAAAAGCGGACAAGTCGGCACCCCTGATCTCGACCAGAGGTCTTGTCAGTGTCTCCTTGGCCCTGTTCACTATCAGATGGGTGGATGGAGGAGGTCTCGAGTTCTCAAAGTAACTTGGTGAAAGCCACTCTCCTAGGTAGGGGTCAAGTTTCATCTCGATCTTGTCGTCGACCTGTTCCGTAACGGGCTGGCTTCGTGGGGGGAAGGGATACTGGGCGTCTCCATTCGATGTGGCGGAGATGGTAGAGGCGCGAGAGAGGGAGGAGCGGTGCAAGGAAGTGGGTTCCTTCAGCGGACGAAATTGCTCTGGTTGAGGATATTTCAAGCCAGCGGCAATGGCGACCGAGGTGTGAACACAGCGCTTGTAGGGCGAGCTGTGGATGATGATCTTCCTCTTCTTCCGTGGCCGTCCACCATGCCTTTCCTTGTCCAGATCACCAGGACTGCTGGCGAGGTCGAGCGAGGACAGCTCTCTGTCTATTCGGGCTCCTAGAGTCTGGCACTGAATCCAGCCTCCATAAGACAGAGGCGGGTCATAAGGATGCTCTGCCGTGTCGCGCCATTTCTTATCTGCTTGGTCGAGGCGTGTGCCGTGTCTGATTAAGGTCAGCCACCGAGTGCGAGAGTAGATACCAATATGCTGGTCGTTCTTACCTGACGATGATGATGGCTGCCGGCTGTTTGGGCATTTTATCTGTGCTTCTTTCCCACCCACCTAGCACAATTCAAAACCGACAGTCTGAAATCAAAAGTATGAGGCAAGATTATTGAGAGGTCTGGTAAGGAATAACTGACTGCCATGGGAAACACGTGGTTCTGGACGACTAAGCGGAGGTCGCGGTCTGTGGTCTGCGGTCTGCGGTCTGCGGCTGCACATCTCAAAATAGTTTGCGACTGCCACTTTCGCCCGTCACTGATGAAACTCCGCATCTACGGTAGTAGCTGCTGATTAAGGGTCCAGCCGACGCCATCGAGCGTTGCACTAGTCTCGGAAGAGAAAGGTTGCCGTCTGCGATTGATCTGATCTACGTGATCTTGCCGACGTCGGGTCTGACTGAAGGACCTGCGAAGCCCAGATATGATCTTGGAATGAGCGGTAACACTCTTCTAGAGAATCGGTAGGAAGTGCATCACCATCTGACCTGCCAGCCATGAAACACCGGCAAGATCAATTACAGCTTCGCCGGCACCTTGTCATCTCTGATGATAATGCCTTTCTTTCCCGCCTTGGCCATATCCTTAAGCACTCTTCTCAAGATCTTGCCTGAAGCACTCTTCGGGATTTCGTCAATCACTTCCACCTCCTTGATCCATTTGTGCCTGACCTTCTTCTCTTGTACGTACTTGATCAGCCTCTTGCCCACCTCTTCAGGGTTGCCTCGCTTGTCCTTCTGGATGACGATATACGCCTTCGGCCTCTCCCCAGAATATTCATCGGGGATGCCGAGCGCAGCTACATCTTCGACGTCAGCATGTCCGAGCAGTAAGTCCTCGAGCTCGGCCGGGGCCACCTGAGCAAATGTCAGTCACAATGGTCAACTAGCAGCACGTCTGTTCTTACCTGTTCACCCTTAACCTTGATCAATTCCTTCGCGCGATCTACAATCGACAGCAGCCCTTCTTCGTCCATCACTCCAATGTCGCCGGTGTGCAGGAATCCATCCTCATCAAAAGTCGACTTGGTAGCTTCCTCGTTGTTCAAATACCCCATGACAATCTGAGGACCTCGGGCGAGCACCTCACCTCGCTCGTTCAGGCCGACCTCCTTGCCCGTATCCGGGTCAACAAGCTTGACTTCTGTCGACGCAACAATAGTCCCCACGCGGAAGGCGTACCTGTAGTTATACTTGCTTGTCGGATGAGCAGTAATGCAACTGCACGATTCAGTCATGCCGTA
This sequence comes from Knufia petricola, assembly GCA_002319055.1. Lineage (NCBI taxonomy): Eukaryota > Fungi > Ascomycota > Eurotiomycetes > Chaetothyriales > Trichomeriaceae > Knufia > Knufia petricola. Next base: position 43,812 of record NMUC01000069.1, on the reverse strand, counting down.
GCCCTGCTTGAAGCCGGTGTCGTCGCTGCCTGTCGCCGTCTGTGGGAAGATCTTCTGCAACTGCTCGAGGATTTCGGCAGACAGCGGCGCAGCTCCCGAGGAGAATCTCTTCAGAGAGCTCAAATCGTACTTCTTCAGCAACTCCGTCTCTCTCGTCATCCTGACCAGTATCGGTGGCACCAGAAGCATCTCTTCTAGCCTGTACTCCTCGACAACCTTGTACATCGAGTCCATCGTGAAGCTGGGTAGCATGTACACATTCGCATTCAACAACACCGGCAGATGAAGCTGGTGCACCAAGCCCGTGATGTGAAACAACGGCAACACGGCCAGAATCCTCCTCAGCGTCGTCGGGCTGATCTGTTCAACCTGCAGACATTGGGCGATGACGTTGGAGTGTGCGATCATCACCGCCTTGGGCAGACCGGTCGTGCCACTGCTGAACGACAAAAACGCGCAAACCTGGTGGTTCTTCTTTCCCTGCGGCAGCTTGAACTGCGCTATCTGGCCCCCATCTCCATGCTCAATACCCTCGCGAAGCAGTTCGCTCATCGTCTTGTATCCGTCGAGCGTGCCTTCGAGCAAGAAGATGCGCTCCTGGGGTATGCCGGCATTCTTAGCGGCCGCAGCGGCGATTTCCATGCTCGACGGCACTGTGAAGAGAACCTTGCTCTCAGCTTTCTGGAGGGCGTACGTCATCTCGTCAACTCCTGTCTACACATCAGTACCATGTCACCAGGAAGCCGCCGGCTCGTGCCTCCGCTCACCATAAGCAGGACTAGCACCACTGACCACACCACCAGCCCTCAATGTCCCGAACATCGCAACCGGGTACCAGACAGTATTGGGACTAAACAAGCTGACCGTCTGGCCCTCTTTGAGTCCATAGTTCTTCACCAGCGCCGTGCTCAAATGCGTCGAATGCGCCTTGATATCCGCAAAGCTGAGATGCTCTTTCGTCGCCGCATTGGTGAAGCCCTTGATGTCTCGGGCGTCGTTCTTCCGGAGGGGAGAGTACTCGCTGTCGAAGAGCCAGGTCCATATGGGCAGGTGCCAGGGAACCGAGATGTCCGGCTGCTGGGACTTGAAAACCACCATCTTGACGGGTGTGTGTTCTAGCTCTATCCACCACGGTAACAGGTGGTAGGAATGGGTCACACGACGGACGTGAACGACAAGCTACAGAATGCTGAGGAAGAGCTTCGATGAACAGTCCTAGTGAAGCATCGATGCGCTGCTGGAATCGTGCAGTGCGCTGCACGACACCCGCATCCTCGGTACAACCGACTGAGTCGAGCTACCAAGTTACTCCCTTCCCACTCGGCACTGCTCGGCGCTGCTCCGCATCTTTAGTGCCGTCATACCACGCTTTGGCTTTTGAGCTTGCGGGGAAGGCACTAACGCGTTAGGTGTAGGTTTGCCGGCCCCGAGTTGTGCCTGCCCTGTACCGTACTATACCAAGACAACAAGAGTTGAGTAGTAAACTACGAGGCAGGGACGAGCATAATATGCAAAAACACTATTGCAACCAGTTCAACGTGGAAGCACTCTCAACCGCGAATAGTAACAGTGGGAATGATGGCGGTATACAGCGTGCTGTAAGCTGCTAGGTATATTAAATTAGTCTATCCTGTGTATCGTGTATATCTTTGTACACCATGTATCTTGTACATCAAACTCCCTATATCCCTCCAATTCTATACGCTCATGCATCATGATCCATTAATATGTTTCTCATGGCTTCATGAGTTGCGCCTTCCTGAAAAACTTCAGGTATCCCGCACAAATAAGCAATTGGCATGCCAGAGCCACCCAAAACCAAGGCTTAGCAAGCGATTCACTTGCCACGTTGACGAAAACAGTGCCGGCCCCAATATTATCCGGCGCTGATAGCCGTCCCAGAATCGTGAATAGCGCACCAATACCCTGCGCCATAACCAGCGTGAACGAGATGTGGAAACGCGTCAGGGTCATCAGCAGCATCATGCCGAAGCCGACGCCCTGCACAGCGTCCAATACGCCCAGCCATAGCCACACCGCGCGACTAACGAGCGCACCGCCCACAAGACCACCCCAGGGCACGTGGTACCCGATTCCTGACAGCGACCAGAGCATCTGACACCACCGTGGCGCGCCGAGCCCGATGGCGAAGATGGGGATGATCCAAGAATGCTGCATTGACTGGTAGCCTAGGAAGGCGAGCATTGCCGCCCAGACGAAGACAAAAAAGAGAATGACGAGAAGGGCTACTGCCCACCGAGGTGCGTTCTGTGAGGACCACAGGAAGAGCCAGTTTCGGTTGTAAGGAGCTGACATCCAGTAGTTCTGCATAATGACCATGAACCAGAACCAGAGGATGATAGACCGGCGGAACAGAGCTCGGTAGAAAGAGGGAGTGGCGCCCGGGTCCTGGCGGTAGTACTCCGGTAGGCCATAAAACAAGAGAAACCCGATGCCGATCATGAGCAGGGCGAGGGGTATGCATACAGCGGTGAGTGCAGCCGCCGAGGGCGTGAAGCTCGAGCCTGCCGTGGACGAGTTGCGTGTGAGGTAGCTGCCCCAGTACCACAAGAAAGCAATGAGAAGGTTTTGCGTGCCAGCGATAACACAGGCACGGAAGGCCCAGACCTGTGACGGTGTTCCACCTTCAGTGCCGAAGTTGAGGGAGAAAAAGAACGCGCTGGCCGCCGAGCCAGCAGTGTAGAACCCGGCAGCGACATCATACATCCAGCTGCGGCTATTAGCCGATTTGGCGCAGATGCTGAGGCCGAGGAGGAGGAAGCAAGCGGCGAAGAACGCGAACGGAGCAGCAAGACAGTAGATCGCTTTGGTCGTGCGGTAAAGTATCCACCACACGAATGAGAAGGCGAGGTAGATGCTGCACAGCACGTACAGCTTGTCTGCTGGCTCACCAACAGCTCCGGTCAGAAGTGTGAGTTGGTATGAGCTTGCCGATAGGATCTGGCCGATTGCGAGCAAAAAGCAGTAGAGGTACCAGCTTCCGATTTTTCGCTGCAGGAGCCTGCGGCACCCTGTAGGGGCAATGTAGTCCTCGCCGAAGAGCGCGTCATATTCGGTCACTGTTCCCAAGTGGGATGCTGCTCCAATGACTGTGTCGTCGTCTGAGCTCGTGCGTTGAGCAGGAGCGATGGTTGGGGCCCGGCTGCCTCGTAGTGACGCGACGTGAAACTTGTTGAACCATTCTTTTTCACTGTTGGTGATGTACTCCTCGATCGACAACGCATTGACTGACGTCTTAGCGTTAGATTTGTCAAGCTTCTGCGAGTACCGATCATAATATGTGTTGGTCGTATCCCGGAAGGTCGGTGTCATTGCACCGGCTTTCTCTATCGCTGATCTGCCCTGGGCGACCTGTATGAGGCTGGCACGAAGTCTTTGTGCATGTTGTGACGCCACGGAAGAGGGGGTGCTAACTGTGTTTGCGGCTGAAATGGCTCCAGGCCTACCCTCTTCGACCTCCTCTTCATCAAATGGGTGACGGAGTGATTGACTTGATTGAAAGCGTGAACGTTGTAGTCTAGGGGTCATCGGGCTTCCTGTTGCAGACCGGTTTGCGAAATGACTTGGCGCAGGGGAACCGGCACGCGACCTGGTCCACGGTGTTGAGGTGCCCGAAGGAGGCGTGATGTACCCGTTGACCAGAGTTGGGTCTGTAGCCAAGCTGGTACTGCTGTTGTTGTTGGAGTAGATCATTGACTTCCACTTCTTCGCGCCTTCAGCCCTCTCTTTGCCACTCAGACTAGATTCGATGGACTTGGTCTGAAGGATTTCGAGATCTTCAACCCATTGAGCCACTGGGAAACGTTGAAGTAGTGAATACGCCCGCATCATCGCCCGAGTTTCGTAGTCAGATGCTAAAGCGGCTGATATGGCGTGCTTGAACTGGTTTAGTAGGTGCTTGGTTGTCACAGCCTCAACTGTGAACCACCAGCCAGGCATATGGCCGAAACCTCCAACCCGTGCACCAACGCACAAAGCTCCTTTGCGGCCGAATTCGACGGCGACGAGTCCGAACGGCTCATCTCGAGAAGGCATCAATGCGAACTCAGCGCCACCAAACAGATAAGGCGGTAATGCTGTGAACTCAGGCTTAGAGAAAACCCGACCAGGATATTTGTCCACAAGCTTAGCTAGCTTTAGGGCAGCGAATTTTCCGTAGAGGTCGATAACAGGTCCAACACATATAAGTTGCGTGTTCTTGTGCTTCTCTAGTACCCAAGGGAATATGTCGGCTATCAAGTCTATGCCTTTTTGCATGGACCATCTTCCAACAAAGATGAACAGCTCCGCGTTCGGGTCCACGTTGAGGCCGGCCCACTCTTGAGCTTGCTTCCTCAACTCACCACGCGCCCTTTCTTTGTCAAGGTCCACCGTCGCACTGGTAACTGTGGCAGTCTTATTGACAGGAGCAGTATCGGTGGGATCAGGATTGGGCAAAGCGCCGATGTTCTGCAGCCCCCACAAGATAGGATAGCGGGCCAGTGATCGTTTCCCATACTTTTTCGAGACGCCAACCGCCCCAAAACCTTGTTGATGAATCCGGAGATAACTAGCGCCAGCATGTAGCAGATTGAATACCTCTCCGAACTGTATATATCTCTTGATAATGTCAGAGCTGAGGTTGAATATTCGAGACATTTCGGCCATCTGCTCTCTGGTTCTGAGCGGCCACATTCCCTGGAATTCTGCATTATGTAAGGATAAACAGCAAGGGATGACTTCTGGTAAGAGATACAAAGGCGCGCAGGCACCGTGATAGTCGTTGATGTGATAGAGATCCGGCTTGTACCTGCGAATTGCCTCAGCGATACATTGGTTCCATGCAGAATAGTAGAGACCGCTGTCCAGGTCATCCATTCTTTCTGGATAAGGTTCGGCTTTGGTACGCTTTCGGAATATAGGTGAGTCCAGCAGAATATAGGTGATGTTGTTAGAAACATGAACATATGTCTCAACGAAATATAGCTGATTCATCATACTGATCTGCATCGGATCTGCATGAGCCTCCTCCTCAAACGGGTAGTCCACACCGCCGACACAGGGTACTACCCATATCAGATTCTGGTGGCCTAGACTCTTTCCCATCAAAGAAGCCATAACTCCGAGGCCTCCAATCTTGATCTTGACAGCGTAGTCCTCGATTTCATACTCGGCGGTGGCGATAAGAACAGTGCGACGATTCGGTGAGCCGGCAGCGACTGCCAAAGCGTCGTTTGGAGCGGGTGTACCTGAAGTGTTACCGGGTGTGTGGAGCTCCAGAGGCGTATGGGTGGATTGCTTCTCGTAGCCAAATTTCTTCGAAGTGCGTCGAAGCCCCAGCAAAGAGAAAGCTGAGGCCTGCCAGGACAGCAGTGCTGTCTTAGTTTCAAGGCCAATTCGGTTAAACTTGATCTTGTAGAAGGCGCCGATGAATACTTTGACGCCGATAATAGCCGTCACAAAGGGTATCACAACCAGCAAAATCAGAACAACCAGCTGCACTGCGGAAGAACCGTGTGGCTCCAGAGAGTAAGACATGTTTCCGTCATTGACCACCATGCGGTAGCCAAGTTTGCCGTTGGTTGGCATAGCGGAAATGTTGACGAAGTTGTCTGCAATGCTGTTGGGCCATACCCAGTCAAGAACTCCGTCCCTGTCAATATCACCATAAGCGGCACTCTTGTCAGGTTGTCCGTCCGGGTTTATCCCCCAGACGTTCACACTGACGTTGGTTGGCCATTCGGTGAAGAGATCATAAGTCCATTCGCCCTTGGCATTCTGGCTCATTTGGTTCTTAATGCCAAGATCGAAGCCCCATTGGTTGAAAACGCCCTCGACGAAGACATGAGGCCAACGACGCGGAGGTTCGTTCTCGCGAGCGAGATCGCCATGCTGGACGTGATCACTGCTCCCTGCGGCTTTACTCCAGTAATTCATGATCACATGCTCACCCTCCCATTCTTGGTATTTGGCGCCAGACCATGACTGCTTCTTCAGTACCATCTTACCGCCGGTGTATGGTTGCCAAGCACTGTAACTTGAACCCCAATTCGTGGAGTAGCGGACGAGGTCCGCTCCAGAGGCCTTTGGAACGACGAACAGGTCTCCAGAAGACTCATCTTGTTGCAGCAAGGACTTGGTGTAGTTTGCAAATTCAGGAAAGACCATAGGGTTGTCGACAGCGCCAACGCGAATCATGAATTTGTCGCGTGTATTAGTCCAAGCATCGCCAGTTGCTGTCGATGCATTGTCAACTGTGTATGTGTACACACCATGGCCGACGTTTTCAAGTGTTGCACTAAACACCCACGCGGTCGCAGCTTGGGCGACTAGAGGAGTATCCTGGGGCTCGACGACTTGGCAAAGTACGCTTGAAGCATTGAAGGAGGCTTTTTGGCCAGACTCGGTAAAAGATTCAACTTTCAGACTGTCCCAGACCGAGGTGCAATCCATTTCTTCAGAGAAGTGAATGTGTATCGGGAGCGCCTCGGTCTCGTCGTACGCAACGTTTGCCATTAGCCTTGCATCATGACGCGGCACGACCTTGGTGATGACAGGCTTAGGTGTCTCCCACTCATCCAATGGCACAAATGCCTTGAACTCCCAAGGACGTAATGTGATGCTAGGTATACAACCATTGACCTCTGTACTGTTGTCCAAGCCCAATGTGAAGGCCGAAGCTTCCAAGTCGTAGCTCTCGTAGGGATAGAAAAGATTCCTGACAACTGTGCCCGAAGGGAATGCAGACAATAAGGTGCCATCCTCAGAGGTTGAGTTTTTGCTGCTACAGTCGAAATCGTAAGTGATGGTACGGTTCTCATTGTGAAACAATAACCAGACTGGCTGGTTTCCGTGTCCCTGACCGGATAGGTCTTGGATTTGACTGCTTCGCCCGCGATAGACACTCCAGAGGCCGAATGGTGAGGGTATGTCTCCACTCCCCCGAAGATGGAGGTCGTAGATGCGTGTAGACAGAGTGGTCAAGTTGAAGCCATCGTTCAGAGTTGGGTACTGCTCACGAAGCTCGAAGAAGCGTTTGAGTATGTTCCGCATAGGATGAGAAGGATCTCTATGATCCAGACTGACGGAATCATCATGACAACCGAAGCCAGACGAGTTGAACGGCATGTCAACGTATAGCTCCTCTCCGAGATTGTAGCAGCCGTGTAGTTGCCACGCCCTCTGAGAAGCCATCGGCACTCGACCGTAGACGTAATCGGGTGCAGCGTTCTCTAGAATATAGAATTCTTGCTCTTCACCATAAAGAACCATTGGGATACCAGGCAGCTCCAACGAAGTGACAAACAGTCCGAGAAGCTGTCGCTGTGTTCCATTGGCAAGCGCTGGCCACCGGAACACGTCTTGGTTGGTGGTACCATACATGTGTCGAGGGTCGAAAAGCCCGGTGTTGGCATTTACCAAGTCGTGTGATTTCAAAAATGTGTTCCACATGTCCACCCAGTCGACACCGAGGATACCCCAAGGGCCATCAAGACCTAGGAATCGGGTCAAGGAGCCATAAATATCGTAGTGGAATGCTGCGCCATCAAGCGCTGTCATGCCCCAAGGCCTGATAAAATTGTCCGCGTCAGTCACATTGCTGGTGAAAAGACCTTGGCTTGCAACGCTAAGTGCCTGGTCTGGCTTCTTCCCACGACCAAAGTAGGTTGCGGCGAGCTTCGGATCGGCAACCACTTCACCAACCATCAGGAAATTGTCCTTGCCGACGCGCCGCGCGCATTGCCTCTGATAATCCGAGAAATTTGCCATGGCGTCGAGTGTAGTCTGGACGCCCTTGTCCATCCGAAAGCCATCCAAGTCCAACATTTGAATTTGAATACATGACATGATGTTTATTTTCTCGAGCACGTCTGGTCGCCATTCGCGGAGACGATCTTGGACGCCAGCGAATCTCGAAACCTGGTTGATATAACTGGGGTATGCACCAGTGCCCTTGATATCGCCATACATCTCGAACTCGCTATCGCGACAACCGGTGAATTGGTCCATGATTGACTGTGTTTCGCGGTAGCCGTTCTGTTCCCAAAAGTGAGGAGGCTGACATGTTGGGTCCCAGTCGTTGCTTGGCTGGAAGTCATGGTAACGTCGTTCTGAATCTTTATACATGTAGTCGTGTTCGGTGAATGAGTATTCTACGCTGGTATTCGCAGCTTTGCCACCGTAGCTCATCAAGTCACCCATAGTTGCCATCGTGTTATCGAATACGACGTACATACCACGTCGATGCATCTCGTCGATCACAATTCGCCATTCTTCGATATTGCCGTGGTGTCGGTCAAGGAGGGTAAAATCAAGCGGTCCAAAGCCATCAGGCGACCAAGGCATGTTCAACATCATGCTTCCGGTGAAATAGACCCCCTTTGCTCCCAGACCTTGAATGTAATCGAGACTGTCGAGGACACCAGCGGCATCCCCACCAAACCTGAATTGGTTGGACATCCAATCATGCTCAAAGACGGTGCCATTTGCCTCGTTGTTCGTGGGATCACCATCGATAAAACGGTCAAGCGTCAAAACGTAGAAGGGAAACCGCCAATTGCTAGGTGAGGGTTGAAAGGTGTGGTTGGACCATACACCATTGTAGTCCCTAGGCTCGAGAGCTGTCTCATTCTCGTTTAGGTTGTAGCCGACATGCTCTGGGGCGTATCGTAAGGCCTGAGTGAAGTATGATAGTGAGTAGAAGTAAATAATCGACAACAACGCGCTGCCCTTCATGGCTGTGAAGAGCGAAGGTCAGACTTGCGGGGATTATGCTTCCTGGACCTGTCGAGCAGCAATTTCGACAGCCACAATAGATAGTAAGTGAACGAAGGTATTGATGTCGCTGACAGGAAAGCCTGACTTGACCAGAAATTCCTGACATATATGAAGCGAACTACAACTCAGCCCCATGCCGTACCCAGCGCCACCCTACCGATGCAGTTCGATGACCTATGCCCGCAAGTCTCACTCAAGGTTCTGTTCCGGAAACCATCATGCAAGCCACAGACAGTTCCTCTGCCGAATGGGCTTTGCTTCAGCAGGGGAGATGACGAGCATAGCCGTACTGAGTCGCTCCACATGGCTTGATTCAGCTTGAACATTTTCTCTATGAGGTCAGGCGCGGACGGCACCAACAGAATCTTCAAACCGTGCTTGGTGCGGCTTAGGAGTGCTTGAGAAGGGCCAGGGGAGCCTTGCAATTTGTTTGACCCACGTCAATGCTCTCGCCGAAAAAGAAGGTTGGCTAGTGCCCGGTTCGTCATCCTTGCCGAGCAGTAGGGTACCAGGTACAGATAAACGTTGAACTCAAGCACACACCCACCTGCGGTAGGTTAGGATCGAGCTTCCCACCACGACCAGGAGGTTTACCGTACCTATGCTGATCGAACTTTATTTCTTGCACGTAATGTTGCATCGGTTGGCTGGGACTTATCGTTCTGCCAAGGTGATTATTGAAGCTGTCACAAGTGGGTAAGTGCTTAGGTCGAAAAGGTCTCACTATATTCAGGAGTTGGCAAAAGTGATTGTCTTTGTTAGTGGCTGGTGAACAACCACAGTCTGCAGCGACCCGATGGCATGGTTGGCAGCGGCCGATGGCATGGTGAACTTTGTTGCTCACATTGTCCAGTACTACCAATAGGACATTTTGAAAACATCTGGTGGGATATCTCTAGTTGACCAATGCGCTGGGTTATGACCGTACAACATATACCGCTGACGCAGGCGGTCATCTTCTCCGAGCTCCGAACATCTCGCAAGGATCTGGGATGACACATGATAGTCGTAGAAGGAGTGGAGATCGATATTCCATGCTTTGATGGAGCACGGAGACAAGAGTGGTGCCTGATCAGGGATGTCATTTACCGCATTGCGAGTGTGTGGTGCTGGTTGACGCCACACTAATGTGAAGTCCACGCTTACCGTACGCGTCACCTCGGCCTCTGCGAAGCAAAAAGACGTCGAACTGGAGCACAGAGTAACGGACCCCGATCGCGATGCGAAGACATTGCTGCAAGCTTACGGATACCAAAGTAATCGGTCGAGTGTTGGTAATTTGGTGAGCGTGCATCTTAATCCTGCATGTATTTCGACCATAGCAGGAGATAAAATAAGGTTTTTACTCCCCAAAATACCAGCACTCGACCGAGTAGGTAGCTTTGACGTAAATTTTCATCGCTCACCGTGCGCGTACCGAACCACCTGCCTGGGTATGTGGGCCGATCTAGCACGAGGCTGAGACAGCTAGATATCAGGCTAGTCACGCGATCCAGCAGCCAAGCCGCAGCCTTGACGGTTTACCGCCTATCTTCAGTGTGGCGTTTTAGTCCGAGACCAGGTACAAGGCGCCTAAAATTCGTGCAACCAAACGTCTATCGCTGCTCAAGAGATAAGCGTCCAGTGCTGGTCCTTGGTCCGAATGCACGTCATGATGGTCTGACAAAATAGTTGAGAAGTGACCTGGGTGCCCAGTGGCTTAGCCTAGTGACGGAGCTCACCGTGGCCAGCTGCAATCCGCTCCACCTGGAAAATTCAAAGTGACCACTTCAAAGTTGCCAGCTCGGATGTACCTAAACGTGGTCACCTTTGTTCCCGCGTGGCAGTCATGTGGCCGGAATGATCTGGGCCTTAGAGACATGTTTCTAGGTTTGTGACCGGACACAGCAGCGCAACTTTACGACGACCTCAATTCTATCTACATTTTCTCAGTTGGTAGCCTTAGACGAGTCTACGCGTCCAAGCAGACGGTCGGGCGCATCGCTGTGTATTTAGTCAAACCCTGGTTGTTTGGTGAGTGGACTTCGCCACTCCCACAGATGGGTCTAATTTGTACCTCGTCAATCGTGCGTGCGATGATTTGTCGTAAGGTTCCGACTGGCCAAGAGCCACCAGATGCGTTAGCGAAGAGGCAAAGTTCACTCACCAAAGAATCAGGGATTGACCAAGTATAGATGACGAACGACTGGCCAGGCTCGCCAACGATCCGTCACGCCTAATCGAAAACATCCGCATTGTGCGCCGAGCTACTAGAAACTGTTTCTCATCGTTGGAAGTGTTTGATCATGGTACTAGGCTAATAAATCTCCAGATCAGAGTTGGCGGACCCGTCGCTCGTTCCGTCACTGATCGTAAAAGGTTGTCACAGTATTTCCGATGCACCCTGTTGAGGACTTCCCGTTCTAGCGACTGAACGTGTTCGAGCATCAGCGACCAACAGGGAAGACCCTTGTATCTTACCGGATCTCACCCGTGACGAGCTTCTCTCGAACTGGTTACTTCTCCTTCTCGTCTACTCCTCGAAGGTTGAGACGAGACCAAGTTCTATGCGTACCTTCACCACCGGGCTTTCTCAGCCGTCATGTCTCTGCGTGGCTTCAAAGAGGCAGTAGCGAGTCTTCGGACAACACACAATGAAGAAAGCACCACGCAAACACGAGTGACTTCGCGGAACTCGTCAAGCCGTCTGGCCGACAACGTGACTTTCTTCCAAGGCTTTGAATGGTATCTGCCGTCAGACGGCCAACACTACCAAAGACTGGCACGGTCGCTCGAAAGTCTAAAACGCCTCGGCGTTGACCAGGTCTGGCTTCCACCAGGTTGCAAGGCGGGCTGGCAAGGCAGTAACGGTTATGACGTTTACGATCTATATGACCTGGGAGAGTTCGATCAGAAAGGCGCCCGTGCAACCAAACATGGTGATAGGCAAGCTCTGGCTGAATTGTCAAGGCTCGCTCAAAGCATTGGTCTCAAACTCTGCTGGGATGCCGTACTCAATCATAAGTGTGCTGCAGACTACACTGAGCGATGCGAGGCTGTGAAGGTCGACAAACAAGGTACGTTCCCCGTGAATCGCTGTTAGCGTGCATTGCTAGAGAAAATCACCACGCTTAAGGTCAAGTCGTGCCTGATGAGACAAACTGACTGATAATCAGATCGTCTGAGGACAATTGGAGGCAAACATGAAGTTGAAGTCTGGACCGGATACAACTTTGACGGTCGCAAGGACAAATACTCCTCATTCAAGTATCACTGGTACCACTTTACTGGCACCGACTGGGAGGCGCGACTCGAATCAAATGAAGACATTTATCGCTTCCTCGGCGACGAGAAGCCTGGGTGGGCGAACGATGTTGACGACACCCTTGGCAACTACGACTATCTGTGCGTCTCCACTTGATGTGACGACTCGTATAGAACTTTGTTGACATTCAGTACCTAGCATGGGCAACAATCTCGATCATTCTCGCAAAGAGGTCAGAGATGACCTGCACGCCTGGGCTGAGTGGATCGTGGGCGAGGTAGGACTCTCAGGCTTCCGCCTTGATGCTGTCAAGCACATGTCGCAGTCTTTCCTCAAAGAGTGGGTCGAGTGCCTCGACACGAAATTTCCAAGCCATCTCTTCTTTGTCGGTGAATACTGGCGGGAAGATCTGCATGTGCTTGGCCCGGTCATTGAGAAATTCAACGGCCGCTTGCATCTTTTCGATGTCGCGCTGGCAGGAAACATGTCAAAGATATCACATGATCCAGTTACTGCCGACTTCCGGAAGGTCTTCGAAGGCACACTCACAAAGCATTATCCTGAGCAAGCTGTGGTAGGTCGAACATCCACATAATCACCACCCATCGTAGCCCGGGGTCGCACCAACGTCTTTCACCAACACACTCGGCTCGCTCAAAAAGGCTGTAGCTCCGACTACTTCGTCGTTTGCGATGCACAGGTGATACCCAACAGGACTGATCCCTTACCCTGCACAATATGCCCGCACTGACCGCCTGAACACCCCACAATTGTATGTACTAACCTCGCATAATCCAGACCTTCGTTCTCAACCATGACACCCAACCCCGCTACGAACGCGATCACGAAGTGGTACCCATCTGTCCCTGGTTCATACCTCTCGGCTACGCCCTCATCCTCCTACGAGAGACCCCATCTTATCCCTGCGTGTTCTACGGCGACCTGTACGGCATTCAGTCGCCTGATCCTCAGAACACATCTCACCTCGCTCAACCGCCAAGCTGCCTTGGCATCCTACCACGGCTGATGCTGGCCCGAAAGCTGTGGGCTTACGGGCAGAGCAGGGAGTACTTCGACGACGCCAAGTGTGTAGGGTTCACGAGACTTGGCTTGGTAGACGGGTCAGAGGGTGCCGGGAGCAAGGGGGAGGGTTTGGCAGTCGTTTTGAATGTTGGGACGAGGTATGCGACGAAGAGAATGTTTGTGGGGACCGAAAGACGTGGTCAGACGTTCACAGACTTGCTTGATTTTGCCTGGGGAGAGGTTGTGGTTGATAGAGAGGGCTGGGGTGTTTTCCCCGTTGGACCACGTAGCGTGAGTGTTTGGCTCAATAGGGAAGCTGCGGGGAGAGAGAAGGTTGAAGAGTTGACAAGGCTACCAGAGTTAATTTATGGCAAGTGACATGGGGTTATAGAAATAGAGTCATAAACGGTCATCGAGGGTAATCGGCAAGGCTCGGTGTGGCCGGACCAATGCAAGGTCGTCGAGCACCGGATATCCTTGGAGATATTTTTGGCTGCCCTGCACCCGCGCATGCCGGCATCGAACCAAGGACTCAACAAACAGCTTTCGTTGCATCACTCATGCATAGTAATGCGCGATCCTCGATTCTGCTCGTGCCGGTACAGCGGCATCCAGGGTCACAAGTTCTAAGACCCTGGCATACGCGGGACATTCACTAGCTTGGGATATTCGTTCGCTTAGGCCAGAAAGCAGGGGCTGACCTTACAAGTACTGTAGAGGTGCCTGAACTTGCATACATGGAGTGAACAATGTCTGTCGCCAACTTATCGAGACATGTGATGCAACGGTCTTATCTACGAGAAGATTGTAGCTGCATGTTGCGAGATAATGCCCCACTACTTTGCATACCTAGTAGCAAAAATTTGGATCCGCTCTGACTTTGAGTAACCTTCCCAAAACACAATCTGCGACAGCATAACAGGAGGAGTCGGTGTCCCCAGAGTACCCGAGAACGTGGCAGCCGTACCCGCCCTGCCGTTTAGAGCAAAAACTCAGTTTGTCGTCGCCACGAAAACGACAAAAACAACATAAACAATCGACATCCTGGATTCGCTGGTGGTCACCCACCCAACTACTAGCAGGACGACTCGCAGATTCAGTATGCCAGATCAGACGGGATAGCCTGTTTTCTGCAGATCTGTGGCCGATTGCGAAGGACAGCTTTGAGACAATAGGATATGTACTCTTTTCGTGACGACGCGCTAGAGCTGGGGAGGTGCGACAGCACCAGATTCGATGGCACAGTCGTACCTGGTACAAACGGTCGCTGGGACCAGTCATCAGCGCTGTCTCGTTCGTGTCATGATAGTTAAGAAGATCCTACATGAAATTTCCAAGTACGTGACGTTCCAGGTTTTGACCGAATCTCTGGGGGGGAATCAGCGTCATCTTAGCAGCCTGAAGTTCTCAGGCATCAGAAATGATCAGCAACTAAGGTCGACTAGTGGCAGCTTTTCTTCTAGAAGTCTCGTATCGCGGCCCTCCGGATCTCCTCGAACAGCCAAGTAAGCTCATCGATATGGCGAAGTCCCGACATGACCAAAAGATGTCGACTGCAAAACTTGTATCAGTAGACGAACCGGCTCGCGACTTTCCGCTGCCCTCAGCGAAGCGCAGGCGCATCTCGAGCGAGGACGATGATGATGAGCCGCAAGTCCAGACACACACAGCACCATCAAGGGTCAAAAGTCGGGTGCAGACGTTGAAACCTGAGGTCGAGCCCACCGTCCAAGAACAACCGCCGCAGGCTCCTAGCGATGGTCTGGCCGTGCAAACGACGACTACAGATTTCGGCTCGGTCCACGTGGCGCCATGGCTTGTCCACTCCCTTCGCACGATGCAGATACACAATCCGACCGAGATCCAACGATCGTGCATACCCGAGATATTGAAAGGTAGAGACTGCATAGGCGGCTCACGAACAGGTACTGGCAAGACCGTCGCATTTGCCGTACCTATCTTGCAGAAGTGGTCCGAAGACCCGTATGGAATATATGCTATCGTCATGACGCCAACAAGAGAGCTTGCTTTGCAAATATACGAGCAGTTCACCGCACTGGGTGCGCCACAGGCCTTGAAGACCGTACTGGTCACCGGTGGCACGGACATGAGGGCTCAGGCGCAGGCTCTGGCTAAACGGCCGCATGTTGTGATTGCTACGCCTGGCAGGCTGGCGGATCATATCGCGACGTCAGGAGAAGAGACGGTTCGAGGGCTTAGAAGAGTCAAGGTGGTTGTGTTTGATGAGGCCGATAGGTTGCTGTCGGCTTCTGCGGGCATGTTACCTGATATCAGCACGTGCTTGTCTACTTTGCCGCCTTCGAGCGAGCGGTTGACGCTGCTGTTCACGGCTACCGTGACGCCGGAAGTGCGGGCGCTGAAGGATCAGCCGAGACCAAAGGACCGATTGCCATTGTTCATCTCAGAGATCAAGGACCAGATCGATCCAGAGAATGGAGATGGCAAGGCTTTGGTGCCTTCGAAGCTGAAGCAGACATACCTGCAGGTACCGCCGACACACAAGGATGCTTTTCTATATGTGCTGCTGCTACACCTGCTCACGTCTGATGGGCAGAAGTCTACGTCTACCGATAACCAAGTCATAATATTTACCAACAGGACATCGGTAGCCGACCTATTACACCGAACACTCCACAAGTTGCTAGGGATCACATACCAATCAGTCGATCCATCGCACGCTTCAATCGCTCACCTCAAACCCACAGCAGTAACGTCGCTCAGTTCAGCACTCCCACAGTCCCAGCGGACGTCAAACTTGGCTTCCTTTCGGTCCAGCACCGCACGTATCCTCATCTCTACAGATCTTTCTTCTCGAGGTCTTGATATCCCAAATTGTACCCATGTCATCAACTACGATGTATCGCGGGATCCAGTCGACTATGTACACCGAGTGGGTCGAACGGCCCGTGCAGGTCGGAATGGTACCAGTATCACATTTGTCAGTCCTCGGGATGTGGAGCTTGTGCTTGCGATCGAAGATTACGTTGGCTCGAAGATGGTAGAGTGGAAGAGCGAGGGTGAGGGAGAGGTCAACGTCGAAACAAGAGTAGTAAGGGGCCGCACGCTAAAGGACGTGGGAGAATGCAGAATGGAGGCTCTCAGGGAGATGGAGAGTGGCAAGGATGTGAAAGGTTATAGAAGCAAGATCAGGAAGAAGAGGTAGCTTTGACCGAAGATCTCGAATATGTAAATCTCCTACTCCAAAGCCCTGTCGATCGCGCCTGCCCTGACCATTGCCGTAATGTTTGTGGCTGCCTTAGGCTGATGTCGTAATCGATAGCGATAGCGATAAGCTCTTGGAGAACAATTTCGCAGGCGCGTTACTAGTCGCAACTGACAGTCGTGGTACCAGCGCGAGTCACCGTCGCCGTATATTCACGCAGGATTGTGACAAAAACCCCTCGTAATGGCGCGTACAAAGCAAGTTGCGAGAAAGATCAGCTCTGGCATAAAACGCAAACGACCATCAGATGATGAAGGCGCAGATGAAGGGTCAGCGAATGAACAGCCTCAGAAGAAACTTACACGAGCTGAGAGTACAAACGGCAACCAAACGGAACAGACAGTGTACGACAAAACTGTAGCGAAGGACGGGCCCGGGGATCTGGCAGAGCGGTTGACGGCCGCCATAAGAAAGCACAAAGGCGACCTAAGTACGATCGAGCTCGAAGACGAGTCCCTACCAGCGAAAGCCTTCAAAGATACAACTGATTTCAGTGAGACAAGACTGGTGAAGAACTTGCCCACGTTTCTTGAGCAGTACACGAAGGGCGGTAGCGAAGAATTGGAGGCCTGCGCCCAGGAGACTGGGAGACCGCACACAATACTGCTTACCTCGTCTGCCATTAGAGCGCAGGCGCTGCTGCAACAAGTCCGTCCTTATGGCAGCAAGGACAACAAGATCGCCAAGCTGTTTGCTAAGCACATGAAGCTGAAAGACCACATCAAGTACGTCGAAAAGACTACGTTCGGCATTGGAGCAGGTACAGCTCATCGAATCGAGACCTTGATCGAGAAGGAGGTACTGAAGTTGCATGATTTGAAGAGAGTCGTGATCGATGGGTCGTATGTCGACGAGAAGCAACGCACCATCTTCACCGACCGCGACGCCTTTCTCCCCACGCTTTCCTTGCTGAATCTGGAACAACTCAAGCTGCGACTTGTTTCGGGAGAAACAGAAATACTTGTCTTCTAAAGGAACCTCGGCAGCGCTCTTTGGCCTTTTGCACGCTTGGAGAGACATAAGGTGTGTGGAGGGCAATTGCGCATCCACACTCGGCGATATTGAAGCATAGGAAGTTTGGTAGCTGCAGAGGGCGACGAGCTACCCATGCAAACAAGCGCCAATCAACCGTAAGCCCTCCTCACAATCTTGAAGGAATACTGGGGAGAGCCTGCAAGGTCCCGAGAACGAGGCAACATTATTGGCTCAAAAAAGCCTGATGGAGACTCGTCGGTCTCACCTTCCGTCATGGTCCGTTTATTAGACTTGGCTGGCCCTGCTATCTCCCGAAGACCTGGAAGAATTGTGGAAAGCCGGGGTCTCTCTTCTCCAGCTTGTCATCTCCATCATGTAAAAGAATGCATTTTTGAGTTCGATACTCACACGTCGGTAAGTCACCGTATTAACTTGACTCTCATAGATTCTCTCGTGTGATCAAACTGTCTCAACTAAATTGGGAAGCATCACCTATCTCTGTGCGATCTCTGACAAATATCTTCGAGGAGAAAAACCGACCTGCTCCTAGTCAGAGACTCGAGGTTCCAGAGAGAGGTCGGGTCATGTCTCAACAAAGCTTCTACCGAGCGGTTTCCACCCCTGTGCACTCCCATTTCAATCCATCACCAGCTGGTCCTTCTGATCGAAGATCTGCAAATTATAGCGCGTCCACCCGCAGCGTCTCCCCTCTTCCTCCCACCCATCACCAGTCCTCCCACTCGCGGCAATTTATACAGAGTCCGACGCCGCAGACACCTCTCAGATCGTTCCCACCTCAAGCCCCCGTCTCCCCGAGCATAACACCAGATCTCCCCCCAACGGCAGGCTCGCGGTCTGCGGACCGGCAACCATACTCTCCACCTGTCATAACAGCGCCCCAGACTGTCGCGCCACCGCTGAACCCCAAATCGAGCTCGAGGTCGCTCAGGCTCTTGAACACCCAGGAAATAGACAACGCCGTGCGCTTCTGCCTCGCCATACAAAACCAAGCAGTAATAGAACATGGAAAGAGGCCGTTCGCAGCTCTGCTGCTCGCACCAGACAATACCTCTGTCCTACTCACCCACAACTCATTATCCCATTACCAGCACGCCGAATCAGAGCTAGCACGCCTAGCAGCGTCACAGTACTCTACAAAATACCTTGAAAAATGTACGTTGGTGTCAACATGGGAGCCGTGCGCAATGTGCGCAGGCACGATATACTGGGCCGGCATCGGCCGGCTGGTGTATGCAGCAGCAGAGGCACGGCTGAAAGAACTCACTGGGAGTAACAACACTGAGAATATGACGATGGACATGCCGTGTAGAACGGTATTACAGGCTGGCCAGAGGCAGGTCGAAGTGATCGGGCCAGTCAGCAGTTGGGAGCAGAAGGTCGTGGAAGAGAGCGGGAAGTGGTGGAGGGAACAACAGGCTGCTGCTGCTAATGCTGATGTTGGCAGGAGTACGAGCAAAAAAAGTGCGAAAGAGAACGAAAGTATAGCTTCGAGGGAGTCGACCGTGACTGTTTACAATCCTAATGATAGTCTGCTTGGAAGCATTGGCGAGGACGGAGAGTATCAGGCTGATTTGAAGATTGATTGGATGCCTTAAAGCAGCTTGGCTATGGCGCAGACGTGCCATGTGTTAGGACTGTCTAGCCAGACTATATCGACATCTGTGGTGCGGTGTTTCACCCAAGCACGGGGGCACCCGTGTGCGGCAAGAACAAGCTGCGACTTGTCCTCATTTTCTAGTCATGTACTACTACTGATGGTAATGCTGGCTGTTGACCAAAGAGAAGGATTTAATGAGTGGAGGAAAGCATTGCAGCAGGTGACACAGGAGGTGAGAGTACATATGTACAAACGAGATATCCCGTCATTCAGGCCCTTGTGGCAATAGCCTCGCTCGACGACCTGCTCATGGACTGGTAGAGTTCTGGAGTGGAAGTCCTTACTCTCTGTATCTCTGGAGCATGATGTCGTTTTCGGAAGTCGTGCTTTTCATCAGTGCATGCTACATTGGGTGTACAATCTCTGTCACCATTCTCACAACTGACGCATGTGGACAGAATGTTATCTCGGACCAGTGAAGGTGTTGTAAAGCTTCACTCGGACACAGTAGAAGCAACACAGTGCGGCCTTCAACAGTCTGGAGCTAGTGCCCCAGTACTTTGGTTCCAGGCGAGCACAACACTGTAGATCAAGGGTGAGTTGCGTGTCTCTGCATAATAAGAAATTGAAAATTCCTTCAGTCGTTCGCACAACCCACCGTTTCCTCTGGAAGCAGTGCGGGTTGTTCCTCATTCTTTTGAATATGAATAAAGAGCTCACATCGCAATCCTTCGACCTCCACGTTGACCTGCTCCAGGGATCCGATCTGTGAAAGACCCACATCTTCACCAAGAAGGTAGTCTCAACCTGCTTGTTAGATGAGTCACCTTGCTTCGTTCTCAGTGTCACTTCAGTGGCTCTCTTTGCTACTATCCGATAATAAATGTCTCCATTACCTGAGATGTAGCAGTGCGACTTCATTAGTGTCCTTTCCCATTGAACAATACTTCAACTGCTTGGCCTACCGTTGTCCATCTTGCGAACAGTCAGCCAGGGAGGGTGTCTTTCGCGTGGACGGCGCAATGCCACGCCCATGGTTTGATGGACGTCGGAACTCCTGCTCGTGCATCACGGATCGTCTCTCGCGTACCTTTCCAATGACTGCGGCACGACCGTCGAATAGCTGCTGTTCGGTCCATCCTGTTCTTGCTTCCCACTTGCTTGAGTGTTCTTAGGATGTCTGGGAGCCTTCCTACACTGGTTCGATTTCGCTTCCATCTTCTTGGCATGTTTCGGCCAGAACTTACAGATTGCGCTACTTCGACAGCGACCTATGACTGAGAACAGATCCTTGCGTTCAGTACGGGGCGAGAGTCGAGATGTAATTCCGAAAACTAGAAGAAAAGCAGTGCTACTGCAGTCGAACTGGGCATTTTGGCTACAACACATCACGATGACGCCGAAATAGCAATTACCTTTAGGAGTGAAGCTTGCACATTGCACCTTCCGGACATATGTATCGAACGGCAAAAGGGGAAAGTCAAGCCTAGCCCGCCGGGATCCAGGCAAGGCTGTGATGCGGATGAGGCTAGATATGACTAATCAGTGACGGCAATTGAAGGGTCTCATGCCCGTTTGCCGCATTCGAGATCAGCAGGACAAAGCCGCATCCTCGTACGCCATCCTGGCCCATGGTGGTACCGCCTATCTAGACATCACTGAGCACGAACAACAAGGCCTGCGAGATTAATCGAAGCTACCAAGCCACGACAGACTCGACCTTTTTGCCAGCACAACTTTCGAACCCACCTCAGCCACCAGTGGACTTTGACCTGTGAACCATCATGTCGACCTCTGCACGGCGTCGTTTGATGCGGGACTTCAAGGTGAGTCGAATCTTGGACAGGCTTCATACGTTGCAATGCTCGAGTAGACAGCGCTCTCGCGCTATGAGCAGACCATGTGTACCGACCGATGGACAATGCTAACACTCCTCCCAGCGTATGCAGACTGATCCACCAGTCGGTGTCTCCGCATCGCCTATAGCAGATAATGTTATGACTTGGTATGTCCGTTGAATATTCGATGTCGGTGACTCTGGGCTAATGCCCATCATAGGAACGCGGTCATAATTGGGCCAGCAGACACACCTTTCGAAGACGGTACATTCCGACTAGTCATGCAGTTCGAAGAGGCATACCCCAACAAGCCACCTGGTGTCAAATTCGTTTCGACAATGTTCCACCCCAACGTATACGGTACAGGCGAACTGTGTCTAGACATTCTGCAGAACCGATGGAGTCCAACCTATGATGTCGCGGCAATCTTGACAAGTATACAGAGCTTGTTGAACGACCCCAACACGAGCAGTCCTGCCAATGTGGAAGCAAGCAATTTGTACAAGGAGAACAGGAGGGAATACAACAAGAGAGTCAAGGAGACGGTGGAGAAGAGCTGGGAGGATTAAGAATGGCCATAGAGATATCGCAATATGGATAACGAACTACGATACGACATCTGTAACTTAGCGACAGCGTTCAGAGGCGTTACAAGGGCTAGGTATGTGGCGGACGGGCCTTCTCTTTCTTGAAGATGTCGAACACAAATCAAGCCGGACCAAAGAAATGGATCACTTGCCCTGAGGTCAGGAACGTTGTTGATGTGCAAATGCTGAAGTAACAGTGCTTGCCTTTGACAGCTCAACATACTAGGATCGTTTAGTGAGGCACACCAGTCGCCGCACCAGTATCACAATCCTGCTCCTAAGCTTCCACAGATGAAGCCTTGCGCTGTCAAAGCTGATTCACAGTGTTGATGCTGTTCGTGAGGCTGAAACTCGGCAGTTCGAGCCTGGAGACTTTCTGATCATGTCAACCAGGGCGAACCATGTATTAATATGGCCAGGCCATCTGGCATTCAGGCTTGCGATCAACGGGGCGCTCTGATTTCCGCCTCACGAGAAACTCGAACAAAACAACATGAGATGAGCTCGGACCGAGCGTCCGTGCTCTCCTTATCTGAGTTTAGCCGTCACCCACGAGTAGCTCGTTAAATATCTGCTCTCCCATCAGCCTGCACCTGCAAGCCAGAGGCGACAGCCATAGTATCAGCTTGTGGAAGTTGTGCACTTCCTAAAGGATATTGTCACGAACAGAATGGATAAAAAGCAATACAGGAGCCCCAATCCGGCGCTCGATCCGTCGAAGACAAAGGAATACAATCACATCGAGCCTGAAAAACAATGCCGCTAACCTGCAACAGCGAACATTATCGTACCCATGGACAAAGGCTGAATATCTAACCGGGAACATCGACATCATCACTTTTGAGCTATTAGCATGTTACCTGCGCTTAACCCAGATTTAGAGACATCATAGCAACCATGAGTATACCCAGACCGGACCCTGCATTTTTACACAACGTGCCAACATCCGTATCGACCTCAACATCGTCAACGACGTCCATTAGTTCCCTGCTTTCTTCGACAACAGCCAGTTCAATAACATCTGCCATTGCGTCAGCCACCTCCTCGAGCACGCCCGGCGCGGACAACGGCACGGTGCCCATTTCCATTTATCCATATCGGCCCTCCACCGTTCTAGCAATCATCTTTGCTGTCCTATACGCAACCCTGATCCCCTACCATTGCTACCTGTCCATCTACAAGCCTCACATTGCGAGATCTGTGATCCAGAAACACAAATATACCATTCCCCTTGTCATCGCCGCGGTCCTAAGCACACTCGGCTTCGCCCTCCGCGTCTTCTCTGTCAGCACAGAGTCCGCACGAAGCTCAGTAGGACTATACGTCAGCAGCCAGACTTGTATCATCGTCGCGACGATTTTCGTATGTGCAACACTATACCTGCTGATTGCACACCTCATACAACTCTGTCTTCCGCCGGGAGGGGAACGAATTTTCCTCGGAGCATCGCCAAAGGTCTGGGGCAGGATATTCGTTACGAGCGATGTACTTTCTTTCATCTCCCAGGGGGCTGGGTCTATGATTGCAGCGAGTGGGAACTGGCAAGGTAGTCGCATGGATGTGGGGACTGCTATCTTGATCGCAGGTCTAGCGTGTCAGCTTGCGACTTTCACATTCTTCCTAGTTGTGTTGACGCTCTTCTGTTTGAGGGTGAGTGGAGGCCATGATGGTAGGAGTGGAAGCCAAGAAGTGAGTGGGAGTGCCAAGGACTATGGATTTAATCCGTTAGTCAAACAGGTTATCAGGGGGATGTGGGTTGCCGGGATCCTTGTTGAGGTAAGTGTTTTTGCTTCTCCTCAACCTCCTTTGCCGTGCACTAATTCAGCCCATGATAGATTCGATCAATTTACCGAACAGTTGAGTTTGGCGCAGGCGTCAAGGGCTATCCCTTCCAACATGAATGGCCGCTCTGGGTGTTCGAGGCTATACCGATATGGCTAGCACTGCTTGTGTTGGGAATCTGGCATCCGGTGAAGTGGTTGCAGCAGAAGAGACGAAGTCAATTTGTGGAGAAATATGTTCGGGTAGCGAGTGAGCAGGATGAGCAGAATGAGCAGCTGCCGAAGTGACCAAGCTTGGACAGTCGGTTGTTTGTCGACACATACTTGGAGCCTGTCGCTTGCCGTGGCGCCTCGCGAGGGGTGGAAGCAGTGGCGTGACAAAGCTGGGCATGGTCAGGTACCACGACCTATTTCCTGCATGAAACTTTCGACCTGTCTTTCATAGCATGGTTTTGCGAGCGTGCAAGTAGTGAGTTGAATTTGATACTTCTGTTTTCCAAAGCTTGATAGGGTCGGGGGTCATGGAGATGCTGTAAGTCTCAGCATGCTAGTAGCACAAGCACCAGCGACTTGAGAATGCGAAGAGACATGCTCCACGTATCTGTTGTCTTGCCTTTGGCGATGTTAGCATCTTAGGCGCACCTTTCCCGACGTTTGATGCGTGTAATCTTGGGTGAGTCCACCACAGCCTCCGTGGCTTCTGTGGATGTCCCAGCCCTTTAAAACTCATCAAGCACGTAAACAGCATAATGCAGATAATATGACTATCGACTGTTTGGCATGCCAGCGTTGTGCAGCTAGCCTTTCCCGTCCTCGGCCCGTGAAAGCATAGGCGACTGTGCATATCTTTGCCTCCGCAGCATTCGGATCTCCAACAGGATTAGGCAACAAACTGTAACGAAGAACGTACTCGATGTTGCGCCTGTCCAATGAGAAGATGAGGTGAACGATGTTGGCCTCACAATTAACACTGGCTGTCGGTTACAATGACGAGAAGACGTGCAAACTATTACCATCTGGGATGATTGCTAGAATAAAACCGCCCGAAGTTCAGCCTTTGTCCTTCTCGCACTCCCAATACTAAACCTTCTTTGGCTGTCGCGCTTCGTATCTCCATTTCTATCGACTAAGGTAGAAATTACAAGACATGAGATTAACAAGCATGTCGATGGCCTTGCAAACATGATAGATGGGTTTTGAGTACAGTCATGATGGCCCCGGGACCCTTTTGTGCAATCGGCCTCTGAGCATGAGTTCTGCATATGTACAAATACACTTCTAAATACGAGTACGAAATGCTACGGGGCCCGAATCGATATGATCTCGACCCACAAGGAGAAGCACACAGCGGACCAGGACGAACCGAGATGCCAAAGGGCTCCGGCTACCGCATATATGGGTCTCAAAAGTCTTGGGAGGAAAGAATGCAATTTGTATGTGACCGCGCCGAGCGGCCGGCGGGCAGCATCCTGCAGTGCTATTGGTTGGCCTTCCACGCACATCTTCCCTCTCTGCCACATCCAGTTAGTCTCGTCTCTCGGATCACGGACTTTAGTTTATGCAGAGGATAGCAGCATGCATAGTAGTTCATAAGCTCGGATGCAGAGGCACCAGCCGTTGTTCATCGTGGCAACAGTAACTGCATCAACTATTTTGCTGTTCTGGTCTGATTCTCACTGCTTTCACAGAGGAACTTCGTTGCTAGATTGACTCACCTCCGGCTCGGCTACTCAATCCATGCACGAGTACATTTAGTGCAGATCCAAAAAAGGGTGGCGGAAGCATTCTTTGATCCGTCGTGTTTTGGGTCTCTCGACTTTCTAACATCCAGTCTCTCTATTTCGTCACTTTACATTTTCTCAATAGAGCATCTCATCACAGACTACACATTTCGTTACTTCCTTGTATACAACTTGTTGTTTAGTCCTGCCCTACGTCGGCTATCGAAGATTTGACGTCACAAAATACCGACAACAGGGCAAAGTCCCTTATTAACAGCTGGTAACAGCAACCATGGCGCTAGTGGGCAACTTCACGAGCAACTACGATGCCTCGCTGGCGACAACGGGAGCAGGTAGTCCGACCCGCGTCCGTCGTCATTCATACTTTCGAGACGAGGAGAGTTCTCAAGTACCGCATTTCTTGGCTGTCACCCGAACCAGATCGAAGTCAATACCGCGGTCGTCGCCACAAGAAGAGAGTCATGACACAGCAAATCCCACCATAAACCGCCAAGCTTCCTCACAGGTAGAGAAACTCGAAGACCCAATAGAAAGCGATGAGGAAGACAAAAACCACATGCGTGAACTTGCCAGATCGTACACAAGACAATCGGTGTCGAGCAATGTCGATCACGACGTCTTCCACGCTGAGCCAGACTCTGCTCTCGATCCGAACAGTGATAACTTCCGGCCAAAGTCCTGGACCAAAGCGATGCTGAGAATGCGTTACCAACAAGGGGAGGAGCAATTCCAAGCAAGGACAGCAGGCGTTTCCTTCCGCAATTTGTCGGCTCATGGCAACGATGCAGGAGGTGCGGGTTATCAAGCCTCGGTCGGCAACGTATGGCTTCAGGTGGCAAACAAGGCGAAGGACCTGATCAGTCGCAAATCCACGCGCAAAATCGATATTCTTCAGGGCCTGGACGGGTTGGTAAAGCCGGGTGAGATGCTTGTGGTGTTGGGTCCACCAGGCGCAGGATGCAGTACGTTTCTCAAGACGATGACAGGCGAGACCCACGGTTACGAAGTCGGTAAGCAGTCTAAGATCAACTACACCGGTATCAGCTACGATGAAATGCATTCATCCTTCCGAGGCGAGACGATCTACACCGCTGAACAGGATGTCCACTTTCCTGCAATGACCGTTGGGAATACGCTATACTTTGCAGCTCGAGCTCGTGCGCCACGCTACATTCCTTCTGAAATCTCAAAGAAGCAGTACGCCGAACACCTTCGTGATGTGATCATGGCGACATTTGGCATAAAGCACACCATCAACACTCCGGTAGGGAATGAATTTGTCCGAGGTGTATCTGGTGGAGAGAGAAAACGAGTCACCATCGCCGAAGCCTGTTTGTCTGGTGCTCCTCTCCAGGCCTGGGACAATTCGACTCGTGGTCTTGACAGTGCCAATGCCATCGAATTCTGCAAAACACTAAGAGTCGAGTGCGAGGTTTCGAACGTTGCTGCCATGGTCGCAATTTACCAAGCGCCACAAGCAGCTTACGATATCTTTGACAAAGCCATCGTGTTATACGAGGGTCGGCAAATATTCTTCGGCGGCGCACGGGAGGCTAAACAATACTTCATGAAGTTGGGGTTCTATTGCCCACCAAGGCAGACCGACGCTGATTTCTTGACGTCAATGACCAGCGCCGTCGAGCGGATTCCGAAGGAAGGCATGGAGGATAAAGTTCCCCGTACGCCAGATGAATTCGCTGCGGCATGGAAAAACAGTTCGGAGTATCAGAAACTCATTGCAGAGATCGAGGCTTACGACGCAGAACACCCTGTGGGTGGTGAAGATGCAGAAAAATTCAAGCAATCGCGACGACTTCAACAGGCACGCCGACAGCGGTTGAAGTCTCCTTATACTTTGTCATACGCCCAGCAAATTAAGCTCTGCTTGTGGCGAGGCTTTGAACGTCTCAAGGCTGATCCGTCGCTCACATTCACACAACTGTTCGGCAACCTAATCATGGCGTTGGTTATTGGTTCGGTGTTCTACAACCTTGACAATGTCACCTCTTCATTCTTCAGCCGCGGGGCGTTGATCTTCTTCGCTATCCTCATGAACGCCTTCGGTTCGGCTTTGGAGATCTTGACCCTGTATGCCCAACGGCCAATCGTCGAAAAGCATCAACGTTATGCACTCTACCACCCTTCAGCTGAAGCCTATGCATCGATGCTGACAGACATACCGTATAAGGTCCTCAACGCCATCGTCTTCAATTCGGCACTTTACTTCATGACAAATCTGCGGAGAACGCCCGGGGCATTCTTCTTCTTTCTGCTCATATCATTCATGCTAACATTGGTGATGAGTATGATGTTCAGAACGATTGCATCAGTTTCCAGGACTCTTCAACAAGCTTTGACACCGGCCGCCATTCTGATTTTGGCTATTGTCATCTACACTGGTTTTGCAATCCCTGTACCATAGTAAGTTCTCCGTGAAAACCCCATCCCGAGCCAACCTTTTCTTGCGACAGCCCTTCAGCTTGGATCGAGCTAACCATATGTAGCATGCTTGGCTGGTCGCGCTGGATCAATTATCTAGATCCCGTCGCCTACGGCTTTGAAGCACTCATCGCCAATGAGTTCCACAACAGACGGTTCGATTGTGATCAACTGTCGCCCGGTTACGGGCCTCTTGCCAACAATGTTTGTGCTGTCAAGGGTGCAGTCGCTGGACAGGACTTCGTCGAAGGCGATGCCTTTATTAACCTATCCTACGACTACTATAACAGTAACAAATGGAGGAACTTTGGCATCCTTTGGGTCTTCCTGATCGGTCTTGCTATATGCTATCTCATTGCAGCTGAACTGGTCTCCTCGAAGAAGTCCAAGGGAGAAATACTTGTTTGTTACCCTAACCGAACTCTGCTCAAGTTTACTAACCCAGACTTAGATTTTCCGCCGAGGGCACATTCCTGCAGCACTGACCAAGAACACCCCCGACGACGCCGAAGCCGCCGGCACACACGAGAAGACGGCCGTGGATCGTAACGAGGCTCAGGATAATGCCACGAATGCCATTCAACGACAAGAAGCGATCTTCCAGTGGCGGAATGTCTGCTACGATATCAAGATTAAGAAAGAAACTCGCAGGATCCTGGACCACGTTGATGGCTGGGTCAAGCCGGGTACTTTGACGGCATTGATGGGAGTATCAGGCGCAGGTAAGACTACCCTCTTGGACGTTCTGGCTACCCGTGTCACTATGGGGGTCATCAGCGGAGAGATGCTTGTGGATGGTCGGCCGCGGGATGAATCGTTCCAGCGCAAGACTGGCTACGCTCAACAACAGGATGTCCATCTATCGACGTCTACAGTGCGTGAGGCTCTGACCTTTAGCGCCCTGCTCCGGCAACCCGCCGCTACACCTAGGCAAGAAAAGCTCAACTATGTGGACGAAGTGATCAAACTGCTTGAGATGGAACAATACGCAGACGCTATTGTCGGTATTCTCGGTGAAGGTCTGAATGTCGAACAACGAAAGCGATTGACCATCGGCGTCGAATTAGCGGCTAAGCCTGAGCTACTTCTTTTCCTGGACGAACCCACTTCCGGTCTCGACTCCCAGACATCATGGTCTATTCTCAATCTTCTCGAGAAGCTTACTAAGAATGGTCAAGCCATTCTATGTACCATACACCAACCGTCAGCAATGTTGTTCCAGCGTTTTGATCGACTTCTTTTCCTTGCTAAGGGTGGACAGACTGTCTATTTTGGTGACGTCGGGGAGAACTCCAAGGTCATGACCAGTTATTTCGAGGCTAATGGAGCTCACCCTTGTCCGGAAGAGGCTAATCCTGCAGAATGGATGTTGGAAGTGATTGGTGCTGCTCCAGGTACTCACACGGACATTGACTGGCATGAGACGTGGAAGAGCTCAGCCGAGTACCAAGCCGTGCAAGAAGAACTGGATGCACTAAAGAACGAAAGACCAGGTCTCACTCGTGTACAGACCCGATCCAGGGACAAGGCCAGCTACAAAGAGTTCGCCGCACCATTCTGGGCTCAATACCGTGAAGTTCAGATGCGAGTCTTCCAGCAATACTGGCGTACACCCTCCTACATCTACGCTAAGATGTCGCTCGTTACACTTACCGGTCTCTTCATCGGATTCTCTTTCTACAAAGCCGACAACACTCAACAAGGTCTCCAGAACCAGCTTTTCGGACTTTTCCTCTTGTTCACGATTTTCGGCCAGCTTGTCCAGCAGATAATGCCGCTCTTCGTCACGCAGCGAGCGTTATACGAAGTTCGCGAACGCCCAAGCAAGACGTACTCGTGGAAAGCATTCATGCTTTCCAATATCGTTGCCGAACTTCCGTACAACCTGATCGCTGCGACGCTACTGTTCTTTACTTGGTACTATCCCATCGGCCTCTACAGAAACGCTGCAGTCACTGATTCAGTCACCGAACGAGGAGGACTGATGTGGCTGTTCGTATTGTCCTTCCTCTTGTTTTCGTCGACCTTTGCGCACATGGTTATCGCTGGTGTCGAGACTGCTGAGACGGGTGGCAACATTGCCAACTTGATGTTCTCTCTCTCACTCATCTTCTGTGGTGTCCTCGCTGGCCCGAGCCAGTTCCCTGGTTTCTGGATCTGGATGTACAGAGTTTCACCTTTCACGTACCTGGTCGAAGGCATGTTGTCAACTGCAGTCAAAAACGCTAACACCACGTGTAACGGCATCGACTTCCTTCGATTCCCGCCTCCAGCTGGCCAAACCTGCGGGCAGTATCTGGCACCGTACCTCAGCCAAGCCGGCGGTTACCTTTTTGATCCACAATCCACCACGAACTGTGGTCTCTGCCAGATTAGCGAGACGAACACTTTCCTCAGGGCCGTGAACATTGAGCCCAACAACAGCTGGCGAGACTTCGGAATCATGTGGATTTACATCGTTTTGTAAGTTTGATACTGCTGGTTGTTCATGAATACAGACATGCTAACAAGTCACTCTAGTAACATTTTCGCCGCACTTGCACTTTACTGGCTCATCAGGATGCCGAAGAACAAGAAGGACAAGAAAGAAAAACCGACTGCTGAGGCTGACGCTTCTAACAACCTCGAGCAGAAACCTAGCTCGAGTCAGAGCTCTGATGCCGCCCAGCCACAGCAGCATGAGAAGGCAAAGGAGCACGTATAGAGTGTCCGATTGTTGATGGACGGCGTTCTCCATCTTTGACATAGGTTGTGAGCAGCATAGTTCAGTGAGGATCACATTGCACAGAGCCAGGCGTTATTCAAGCGAGTTACCAAGGTCCAGTGATGGGTCGGATATCTACTCGGGTCCAAGCTTATAACTCGAGATTCTCGTATGTATGATTACTTTATTGTTTATATCGTCTATCGGTCCACAGCTGTAGAGAGAAATGCTTTCGCTCGCCCAAAGCGTAGTGTGCTACAAGTACAATGTCCCAGGAAGTGGCGCCCTTTACCCGCACGATTAAGGCGACCGCTCGACTTGCCAAAATTGGAGATACCTTCCTTCCTTCTGCTTTGACTCGGATCATCATTTCCCCGGTTCCAGAAACATTGACGTCTCTCATCGTCTGCTTGGCCACAGCTATCGCCAGACAGACAGTAGCCGTGCCATAGCATTAGTGCCTCCTGTTCTACATTCTTCGACACTATGACTTGTGAGCGTCTTGTCAGGCCCTTGAGCCAGCACGTGACTCGAGATCTTCTCAAGCTCAACTCGGCCGCCTGCCGTGCAACGCGGCACTATTGCTCGTCTGTGTCAGCCGCAGCCGCAGTATTGCCTATTGGTAGCAGAGCAGGGCTTCGAAATAGGAAGGCTGTCCGGCCAGACGTTAGCTATGGAGGTAATGCAACCCATCTCAAACGACAGTATGCCACCGTGACAGATAGCACTCCGTCCATCATGGTCAATGACCTACGACACCAAGAGATCCTTGTCAATTTCACAGAAAGCCACACGGTCAGATATCCATCCTTTTGGCTTCGAGACCATTGTACATGCTCAGCGTGTACACATCCCCACACCAAGCAACGTCAAATCAACACGTTTGAGATTGATCCCGACATTCAAGCGTCAGATGTCGCCTCGAAGCCCGAAGGGCTCGAAGTCATATGGTCAGGCGACGGGCACAGAAGTCTGTACCCGTGGGACTGGCTCTCCCGACATGTCCCCTTCAGCGCAGCTCCAACCCAGAAACATCCCCGTCAAGACTGGCGACACGTCAGCCCCGCATCGGCCGGCCTCCTGCAAGCAGACTTTACCTCAATCATGAACGACGACTCCGCCCTCGGTTCGTTCCTCGAGCAAATCCGTACCTCGGGATTCAGCTTCGTCTCTAAGATGCCTCCAACCCCCGAAGCGACACAACAGCTCCTCGAGCGCATTTCGTTCATCCGGCCAACTCAATACGGCAGTTTCTGGGACTTCACCTCCGAAGTCAAGCCCGTCGACACAGCATACACCAATCTCCCGCTCTCGCTCCACACCGACACAACCTACTTCACCGACCCAGCCGGCCTGCAACTCTTCCACGTCCTGCAACCCGCAAGCCTCGGCGCGGCCAATCAACCTTCACAGACTGCTTCGCCGCCGCCCAGCACCTGCACAAGCTCAACCCAGACTACTACAACATCCTGTCCTCGGTGCGCATCGCCTCGCACGCCTCAGGAAGCAGCGAGCGCTTCGGCACCTTCACCAACACCTCGGCGCACGCCGCCGGCTTTCCCGTCTTCACGCACTCAGCCCCTCATATCCGCCCGCACCCGAGCCACCTCACGCAGATCCGCTGGAACAACGACGACCGCCACTCCTCGACCCAGTGGCCCAGCCACGAGCGCATGATCATGTGGTACCGCGCGGCCCGCGTGTGGACCGAGCTCCTCCACAGCCCGCAGTTCAAGTGGGAAGTGGCGCTGCAGCCCGGCACGCCCGTCATCTTCGACAACTGGCGCATGGCGCACGGCCGCCGCGCCTTCGAGGGCCAAAGGCGCGTCTGCGGCGGCTACATCGGCATGGACGAGTTCTTGGCGCGCGCCCGCATGATGGCCAGCGACAGCGTGGCGGCGGCGGTGCAAGCGCAGCCGGAGACGGGCGACGAGAGTAGCGACGAAGCCAAGCGGAACGAGGAGAAGGTCAAGAGGGAGCAGGTCGAGGAGGAGAGGATCGACGAGAACCAAGAGGGAGAACTTGAGCCCGACGTCGTGCCGCAGAAGGAGGACGGGGGCGTCGACCGTCCTCTGGCGAGTTAGATCGGGTTCTGTCCTGCCACGGAACGAATGGAACGTGGTCACGCGCTGCGTGCTGCGTGCTGCGTGCTGCGCGGCATGTGCTGTCTGGTGACGGGTCCGCTGCATGTTCTGCGTAATGGTGTACGGCGTCACTACTTGGGGAAGCGAACGACAGAAAGCAGAGACCCGGCTAGCTAGCTGGCAGGATAACTCCTCCCGTCGACTGCGGAGTGCTTCCTACAACGGCATCCTTCGCAATATCAACAAGGCAAAGTTTTCCTTCTTTCAGTCCCTCCGCGAGGCTCGGGAACCGTGTTAAAAGCTGGCGACTACGGTCAATTGCGACCTGCGTAAACAATTAAAACCCCCAGGTGGACCGGGAAACCGCCAGAACTCTTCTAAGTACTGCACAAGTGATTAAAGAGCTCTTTATATAGCCAATTACATTTTGTGTACGCCAGACTATAGATGCGTGCAGACCGCCGCCGGAAGGCCTGAAGGGAGGATGACTGAGCACGACCTCCGACTAATTAGTCCATTACCTTCTTACTAGAAAACGCAGCCTGCGGATCCTCGTCAGCAGTCATTTTTCCATCGGCCTTCGCAGTCATTTTCTCGAGCTTGCCATAGTCGATATCGTTCTCGTTCATAGGCTCCTGAGGTTTGTCGCTGCCTTTTGCATCCTGATTAGCATCCCGTTCAGCACCCTGATCGCTTAGTTCGTCTCTTGAAGACTCGACGTGTCCTAGGCCAGAGTAAGTAGATGCAGGCGCAGGTGCAAATACTTGTTCATTTCGTACCTTGATCGGCTCGTCCTCGGCTTTCGCTTCGGGCTCCCGGCTTGGAACTTTTCCTAGTTCGCCCTTCACTTCGTCGTTTGCAGTGGACACACGGCTCGCTGGTAGCATGTGTGTCTGAGGCTTGGACTCTTCACGTTCGAGGGGCTCACCAGATGTCGAGCTTGCGGTTGTTTTCCGCGTCAGCTCACCTTCGGGGTTCTCGTTATCACCTATTGGCACTGGGTCGGCCGCCTCCCCAGCTGAGTTTGTTGCGAAACCGCCAGGTATAGGTGCTAGTGTATCTTCAGATCTTTCGGCCGAGTCCTTCTCCACCTCAGGCTCAGCTGTTGCTGTGGGGCCGGCATCGGTGGCCTGATCTTTGGTCAAAGTGGCCTCCGACCGCTTCTCCGATCCTGGCTCTACGCTCAGCTCGTCCTCCTCGTTGATCTGCCACATCGCCCTTGGCGAAAACATGCTAAATGACATGCTGGGTTTGGGCTCAGCTGCAGGGGATTTAGCCGGTGCTCTTCGCTGCGGACCTCTAGCACGTCCTTTACGGGCATCCTCAAGAGGCTTGGCTTCGACCTCTGGCTCCGGTTCCTTCTCCTTGGGAGGTCCAAGGCCAAGTTTCTTGTTCAAGTCACTCATGAAGTTGCCTTTCAGGCTAGCGATATTTCCGCCCAAGGGACGAGCAGGCACCTGAGGCTTGGACTTTGTTGTTGACTCGGCACTACCTGTTGAACCAGCTGAGGTCACCTTTGTCAGCTCGTCGTCGGCGTTCTTCTTTCCAGGTCGTGGGGGAATCTGTGGTTTTGGCCTATCAGGTATACTTGGCTGCTTCTTCGGCTCAGTAGGCGACTTCTCCCTCGATAGTGTCTGTGGTTCGGTCAATTTAGCATCAGCTGGCGGGACCTGGTACTGTTTCTTTTGTGGACGAGCTGGGATATTTGGTGCGACGCTAGGTTCGATCTGCTGAGAAGACGCACCCTCACCCAGACGGCTTTTAGCCGGTCTCGTTGGTACAGGTGGCTTGGAATCCACAGGACTTGTTTCCTCTTCCGGTTGTGGACTACCGACGGTAGTGACAAGTTGACTGCTGTCTGGAGAGTCCTCCCAGATGTCTTGGCTGGGAAACCTGTTGGCCAGGGTCGGACGCGAGTCAGTTGGCATGTCGCCTCTTAGATGTGGTGCCCATTTCGATGTAGCCAATCTCTCGTCTTTGTGTTTCAATGTGCGCTTCTCCTCCTCTGTAACTTCTTCTTTACGAGCATGTTCCGCCTCGGGAGGCTCAAAGGTGGACGACACTTTCAGCTCCTGGTCACCGCCCTGCGAATCGCCTTGTGCTGGCAAGTCAGGGGTGGAAACCTCTGCCACGTACATGTGACTGCTTGGCGTGTCTTCCCAAATATCTTGACTTGGGAAGCGGCGTTGTAAAGCATCTGGCCTTCTCTTGAATCTCTCCGCATGTGACATGGCCTTCTTCTCATCGTCATCATCCTCGAATAGAGGTTCGTGTTCAGCTACATCTTCCAGAGGCGTGTGCACGTGTTCCCGCTCATCTTGGTGTGAAAGGAAGCGGGACAGAGAATGAGACGCACTGTGCAGCTGATAGATGCTTCCAGGTCTACTAGCCGGTCTGGAGTTAGGGGTGATGGCTCCACTACGATCATGGTCGTCGAAGGTCTGACTTTGACGACGCTCGTACTTGGGGGAAACTGCCGGGTGCAGGTACTCACTGCCCACATCCTTGGCAACCTCGTCCTCAGCGAGGATGGGGACTGCGTATTCGTTGCCTTCGTCATCAATGCGCTGGACGTACCTCTGCCCGCCTGAAGTCTCGTTTATCTTTTCTTGGCCTCCGGTAATCTTGTTGAAACGACGGTCAGGCGCATCAATATGAACAGTCTCTTCCTGGTCGTCGCTAATAACTTTGTCCGAGTCCTGAGACATGGAGAGACGGGACCTGCGGATTTCAGGAGAAGGGGCATCTTCGGCAGCGAAGCTTGTTCGTTTGAGGGGAGACTCGATGGCGGGTTGCGAGCTGTTGTGGGTGTTCAGTCGTTGCAAGCCCTCAGGCTGAGGAGTGCTCTGTCGTTGATAGGTTTCCGAAGCCATGTATCCAATCTGCTCATCCGGGTACGACATGATGTTTTCTTTGGTGCCTGTAGTAGGTCAGCATGTCTTCTCTGGTCTTGCAATACAACTTACCCAAACCTGCATTACGCGAGGCGGTGTCACGGACGATCTTATTGAGCTCATCGCTGCTCAGGGCAAATTCGCCACGGCCACTGCCAATACCCTCATACACGCCACGACCCTCGCGCTCCTCGTGCTCGAGTTGTTCAGGGTGTTTGGCATACCAGTCGCGCTCGAATTTGTTATTGGCGATCATGCCGTGGCCATGAAGGCCGTAGCTGTCGGGGGGACGGAAATCCTCGACACCACTCTTTCTTCGACTGTGTCGACGTGGTGACTCGCCAGTAACTTGAGGAGACATTCCCTGGGGGGTAGGAGCTTGCACATCACCAAGAAGCGGATTGATCGGCACTCGGAGACCGAGCGACGTAGGCCCGTTGTCGTCACCGTAGGTAGCTGATTGACGTCGGCCGTCTGAAGCAGCCGAATCGGGTCTGGTAGCGGAACCAGGTCTCACAACCGAACCCGGTCTAGAGAAGCTAGGCCTGGACTGGGTCCTGGTGAGGTTCAGGTCGTCATTTGACGGCCTCGCGAGGTCAGTCTTGGTGACAGATTGCACTTGAGCAGTTGCGCTGGCCTTGGGGAGCGACGGCTTGGGTGCATGCATGGGGAGATCCTCGCCGATGGTACGAGTTTGTGCGCCTGCATCTTGAGCAAGAGCGGAGGAGGGGTTTTCAGGCTTGTACTGGATGTTTGCATATTCCATGCCCTCCTCACCTGGCGTGGGCATGTGGTGGACGCTGGGTGGGCGGGCAGGCAGCTCTTGAGTTTTCGTTCTGCTAAGACCGTAAGGCTCGTTCAGAGGGGACTGAGGGTAATTTGCAGGCGAGACAGAACGCTCGACATGCTTTGGGACTGGTCGTGGGGGCAGCTCTGGCAAGTTTGAGACCCCCTGTGCCGCGGCCTGGTGTTTGACAGGTCTTGGAGGGACCGAGGGTGGTGCTGGGGCTGACATGTTCGTAGAAAGAGTAGTCGTTCAGAAGTCCTGCAAGTCGTTAGACAAAACCGAAGTCAAAGTGTTGAGCAGGCGTTGGAGCTGAAAAAACGTTTGTAGACGAACTTATCTGGCGGTCTGGGATGCAGTGTGGTGGTGGTGGGACATAAGGAGCAAAACTTACAGATATCACGGCATGAGCTCAGCAATGGACATAAGAGATATTGAAGCAGCAGATGTACAGTATTGGTGGAAGGAAGAGTTGAGTGGGCAGTCAAAAGTGTGTATATCATGTAGCAGAATAGACTTGGGGTAAACGATCGTTGCAAGATGCAAGCACCTGCTGACCATCAACAAAGATCCGAGAGCAGAGAGCAGAGAGCAGAGGACCCCAGCATGACGAAGTCAGAAGCGCGGCCGCCGACACACCTCGAGCTTGCCGCATAACTCGGCTACCGCGCTTTGCCGGGCTACTTAGACTCGATGCCATGCAGGTCCGACGAATCTGAGCCAACGAGACACCGGCTAGGCTCCCAGCACCAAGCCA
This sequence comes from Knufia petricola, assembly GCA_002319055.1. Lineage (NCBI taxonomy): Eukaryota > Fungi > Ascomycota > Eurotiomycetes > Chaetothyriales > Trichomeriaceae > Knufia > Knufia petricola. The sequence continues at coordinate 7,320 of NMUC01000069.1, read as the reverse complement.
TTTCAGCATTGCCTTGTCAATCATTGGTCGATCGTCTTGGTGTGGGAGTCACGTTCCAGAACTCACCTTACGAAGCATCATGTTCTTTTCTTCTACGGGAAAACGTGGTGACGACTCCTCGACCTTGGCCATTGGCGGGGCGGCTCACAGGCAAGGTGGCCTAGGAAGAGAATTTACGAGCTTCACTTGAGGCCTTTCGATGCTACTACGAGCAGAGGACGGCGTAACGTGGGTGGTAAAAGGAAAACATGGAGCGGTGTGTACCATTCTTGGGATGTCTCGTGTTAGTGGTCGAAGACTCCGAAGCCCCGTGGTTTTGCTTTGCATGCTTCCCGTCCAACCAGTTTAGTCTGGCTAGTTGTGCGACCCGCCGGCAGAACAATAATCATCCTAGCACAAACGTGCAGAGAGTACTTGGACTGGCTGTATAGCGCGGATATCCTTTTCCTCACGCTGCTTTCGAAAGACTATTTCATATCTTATTGTTGGTTGGAGCCCTCCGCTACACTCGGTGAATATGGGGGAAAGCTGCACCACTACCGTAGCTAGCCGAGGAACAATATCATCTTGCTGACTCCGAGTGTGAAATTCCCATGCTAATACAAGTCGTTGCCCTGTCCAAATAGCCGGCTATGCGCCCAAGTCGATGGTTTGGCGCTCATACTCTCACACGCGAGGAACCAGTCTCGCTTGACGTCGAATTGGTTACATCAGAAGGACAGAACGGCTTTTACACAATCATCTGGGCAACGCCTTGACCGCCGAGAGCTTTGCTGGCGACAAAGTCCTGGTTCTTGAGGCCCGCTATGCCGTAGCAAGTAGCCGTCAGCAGCATGACGACGCCTGCCGCAATCAAGCTGCTGCCGGCGTAGATGACGCTGAGGATCTGGAAAATGCCCATGACAGCGTACATGGCAGCTCGCATGTAGTTGGTGGTGACCTTCCGGATGATGGCGTCAAACTTGGCCGATGTAGGACATATTCGGAGGAGGAGGGGGATCTCGACAAAGACGAGAACGAGGGCGCAGCATCTGTCGAATCAGCAACTTGCTTCGGGGGTAACATGTGCAGGCAGCACTCACAGTAAGATGATACTCCATATAATGAGCAGGTTGAAGTGGAATATATTGGCGATGCCCAGTGCTAGGCCGAGGATGATGCTCAGTACTCCCAGCCACTATTCAGGGTCAGTCGACGCTTCGTGCAGTAGCTAGTTCGAGCTTGCTGACCTGTGCATACAACGAGAAGTTGCGCGACCTCAGCTCCTCCTGGAAACCCATCGTATTGCTTGTGTTGACTGTTGACTTCGGAGAATAGGATGCGCCAGGGGATATATGGGGACGGCCTTGAGAGGGTGCTGACAGAGGCAGAAGCGTTGCGCTTGAGTCGAGTTGGTGGTGTGAGGAAGTCGCGGCTGAGGATGACAGGGTGGCCGATAATTCGTTGAGGACTCGCTTGGAGGACGCGTGGGGGCGTAGATCAGTGCTTGCTGGCTTTCTACCGGGAAGAGTGTGAGGGTGGTGTGTCTACTGCAACGTATGCTGGATGGAAGCAGAGTTAGGTGTAGGGAGTGCCCGTCCTGGCGACGCAGTGATCGGCGACCAGGCTGGTGGTTGCTTGCACAAGGCTCACTAACTCAGTTAGTTAGGCTTTCAGCCGCAATGATCAACTCCGCATTGCTTCTCTTGCCATTAAGATTAGATGTGGGCGTGGGAGGATACTTGGTATGTGCACGACCTTCGTTTACATCGAATTCACACGTGTGGGCCGCGTCAGCTATGAACGATGTCTTATGCTACAGCCTGCCTCAACTGCGCATGCTTGCCAGACGTGGGCAGCTAACGTAACTCAATTGACCTCGAACCATCACACCCACCGGTTTCATCTTTGAACCCTGCTGCCTGTCCGCCATGCAAAAACGCTCAATCCATCCGTGTACCTCGCCTAGCCGTGCGCTGGGTAGACCAGTCGGAACATGTCGTTGAAGACGTAGTAGGAGCCTTCGGCCGGAAGGATGGTGAAGGTCTGGACATATGACATAGGCTGCGGCTGGTCGTCAACCATCAATGCTCCTGTCACCAGCACTACGATCCCGCCTTCCTGCGATGCAGGCTGCGAATCCATCGTGTCAACTCGGTGTTGCACTTTCTGGAACGGCAAGTTCTGCCCTCTCGTTAGCCTCTGCCATCCCCCCTGTGCATCCTGTACACCACTCACTGTAAGCTTCTCCACGATGTTCTGCGCGCCTTGAAATGGCTCTTTCTCAAATGTCAACATCGAGTTGGGTTTCTGCCCGTATGTCAGCCGCCATTGCCTTCTCTGCCCGTCTCTCTCTCTCTCCTCTCACATAAAGCGCCATAAGCTGTGTTCGGTCGCCATCGAAGGTCTTGTAGTAGAAGTCAACGAATTGTTGAGCGATATCCTGGAAGTTGGCCATGGCGGCGTGTGATCCGCGACACTAATAGATGCTAACGAGGGGGGTTGAACGCTTCGACTAGGACGAGTGTTGTGTGCGTGGGTGTTCAAGAAGGCTGGTCAGACAACAACTTATTGAACTGCTCCGCGGCCGCTTCCCGCATCAACAAACGTTGCCGCAGATTGCCTGGCTTGCCTGCGTCACACGAGGCTGAGAGCGGGACAAATCCTCTTGACAAGGCGCCGGAAATTCAACCCCGGCCATCCCTCTGGTAAGCGACTGACTTGTTCATCATATTGAAGAAGCGACGTGCCATGCTATGCTTCTCGTCTACATCAGTGCTCCCAATCCCGTGAAGCACCATGCTCGACCATGATCTTACCTCTAGACCTGCCGACGTCGCTTCTTCAAACATTACGTAGTCGCCGGTAGTCCAGAAATCCAGCAAGACCACGAATGTTCACTTCCTCCTCGCTCACCCTCTCTTTGACCACTCACGTTTTCTGTATGAACACCGACCATCATGGCCAATCTGCCGTCACCCTTCTGCAATCTCCCACTACATCGCTTGAGCTATGCCCACCCTTCACCTATCCATCTTCTACCCAACCTCACACGCCATGTAAACAACGCACACCCGAACTCAGCTCGTCAGTCCGTACAACTATGGTCAAAACGTGAAGACCAAGCCGGACCCTTGACATGCTATGGCAACAAGTACCGAAAGTTCGAGTACATCATCCCTGACATCCTGGCCCAGAAGAATGTCACAATGATAGTCACCGAGGGGGCCCTCCAAAGCAACCATACTGTGCAAGTAGCAAGCATGGCAAGGACGCTGGGGCTCAAGTGCACGCTTCTGCTGCATCGTGGCATTGGAGGCCTGCGTGTGGCAGAGGACAAAGATGCTTTTGCACGAGTGGGCAATGTCCAATTGAGTAAACTGCTCGGTGCAGATGTGCGACTAACAGAGGAGAGCGACACTGGCGACGAGAATGGCCCTCTCCTACCCACCCTCGATGAGCTGAGAGCTCAAGGCGAAGTGCCATACTGGATCTCCTCAGGCGCAAGTCTACATCCTCTCGGCGGTCTTGGCTATGCACGCTGTGCATTCGAGATTCTATCTCAAGAAGAACATCTCGCGGCGAATCAAGAGCTTGCCAACAGTAAGCAATTCGATTATCTCTTTGTCGCATGTGGGAGTGGAAGCACTCTGGCAGGACTAATCGCCGGCTTCAAGTTGCACGAGAAGTCAAGAGAGCCAGGAGGTGTCGTTGTGCCCAGGCGCAAGGTTGTTGGTATCATGACCTCCCCTACAAAATCTCGAGCTTACCAAGAGGAGCGCATACTGCGTCTTTCCAGGATAGCGGGAGAGCTCATTGGACTAGATCCCGAGACTGACCTAACCGAAGCCGATATACATCTTGATGATCGCTTTGTCGGAGAGGGCTACGGTATCCTCGATCCTGACACCGCTGAAACGATCGACCGAGCTGCTCGAACAGATTCTCTGTTACTAGACCCCGTCTACACGGCGAAAGTGATGCGCGGGATGCTTCACTGGGCCCAAGGTCACGAAGATCAGCACAGCGAGGGAGATGCTGACCAACAGAGTCTTGCCAATGCGCTGTTCATTCACACTGGCGGGCAAAGCGCTCTGAGTGCCTATGCAGATGTATGGCCACGGCCACGTTAGTTGGCCGATATGACTGACGCTTCAATAAGGAGTTTATCTGCCTCGATGTCCAACTCTGGCAAGGCACAGTGAAATGCAGCAGGTAAATAGGCCCCGCAAAGGGGACAGTGGCGGATTGCCTGGCTAGATATGCTTTAGCAAGGGCGGTGCCCAGATCAGTAAGTTCATCGTATGGCACGTCAAATACCAAGTTGTCAGCCACTGTGTTGTTTGCACAATGCAGACTCGCTGCACTGCAAGGCTGAAACACTGCACCACTGACGTTGAGTTTGTTGCTACCAACGGGGCGGTAGTCACGTACTCTTTAGTGAAACCCGGTCGTACCTGCACTAGTGACAGCTCTACAGCTCTCACACATCATTGCGCCGCTCGATTCAGAAGTCACGACGAAGCGCTCTCACATCCCTCATCTCCACAATTCGACAGAGGCCATCGTACCAGCTCACCATGTCCTCAACGTCGGCATCATCTCTACCAGTACATCCCGAAGATACTACCGATACCTTGCCTGATATGAAGGATCACCAGACCCTGCTACAGTCATTCAGTCGCCTGGAGATCAGCAAGTCGCCTCAGACAGGCCAAGGAAATGGTTCGAAAGCTGTGTCAAATGAGAGCACACGACCATCAAGGATGTCAGTCCAGCATCATGCTTTCCAGCCTCAAATCCAGTGCCTAGACCTGTCCGACAAATTCACTACTCTGCGACTCTCTGCCGAGAAAGACAACGAATCCTACACTGAACGTTCCCCATTACTTCGACGGCGCTCGAGCTCAGAGACCCTGTCAGCACGCGATCGGATATATCGCATCAACGGCCTCGCGAGCCAACGCGAGCCAGCAGACCTAAGACGGCAGTGGCTCGGCTCAACCAAAGCCAGCGACCGTCCACCATCAGATGCAGGCCCAAGCTCACCATTATCATCAGGAAGCGTAAGCCCAGACCTAGTCCGTGGCCTTTCATCCACAGAAGCTAACCGTCGTTTCCAGGTAGAAGCACAGAACCGATGGGAGGCTTCGCGTCGCAAACGTCATTCGATGAGTGGATACCCGTCAAAGGAGCAGTACTGGACCCGCAAGATATCAAAGGCTGAGGTCGCGATCGAGAATCTGCGCAAGAGCCACCGCGAGGCTCAGAGAATATCGAAGCGGAAGGGAAAGATGGTGGAAGTGGACCAGAACGACGACAATGACAGTGAGAACGAGGCGCTGTAGATAAGAGTCATGTGGATTAGGTAGCATTGAGAACAGCTCGGGTAGGTCAAAGGTGGTCACGGGCATGCAGCGAGACAAAGAACCTTCATGCTGGGGTCGGCTCCACAGTTGCATCCCGGCCGGCTGGCGCTGAGACAAAGAACACGACTCTACAAGCAGGTGCTGGGAGCGCTGCAGATGCCACATAGCCAGATATCCACCACAATAAATAGACCTGGCTCGCTCCAGCGCTGCTCATTCCGGGGGCAGAAAAACACTCCTCCCTTCTGGCGTCAGTATCAGCATCCAGCAAGCCACCAGCACCGCATAGAGATTCTCAATCGATACATTGAACAAAGAACTTTCCAGCTAGGCCCTCTCCATCCTCGGCCGCCGAAACAAACGTCTCAACATGCCAGCAATCCCTCCCTGCCCAGGGCCGCCCCCGAACAAACCCTTGCCGCCCCTCCCAAAAGGACGAATCGAGTCATCCACCACCATGGACCGGACCGAATGAAGGCAGAATCACATATCCATCGGCTGCTCAATCAGCACGAACGACAACTGACTTGGGATGATGTCCGATCAGATGCAGGGCCATGGTTGCGCTGAAGGTTACGAATGCGAGCATGCGATGAACGTATGTTGCATCCGCACAGCACAGGGTGTGGACGCGAGATGGACCTGGGACGAGGAGACGCACGTGCATTGAACACTGCCACGTGGTGACGCGTGAAATGTGTTAGAAGTTGATTTTGCACGCGCCAGGCCTAGAGTAGAGTAGAGTAGGGTAGAGCTGAGTGTCTTGGCCACTCTCGCGGAACCACGACCGACGTCGAATGATACATGACACGTCGAGGTGCAGGCCTCGTGGCACGCAGTCTCCTCCAACCCGCAGCCTCAGTCGTGCCGATGCAACGCCCGCTCCTCCGTCCCTCGCACACGCAGCACCGGCGGCCCACCACACGGCAGCCCACTCAACTCAGCAACAACAGTCCGAACCACGTTCCTCAACCACGCGAGATGCCACCGCAACTCCGCCGGCACTTTCCCGGCCACGCTCTCCATCCAGTCCGCTATGCCCAACAAGCTCTGCGAGCCCGCGCTGTTGATGTCTAGTCTCTGCTCGCTCGTCTCGTTTGGACTCGCGGCCCGCTCACTGCCATTCACGCTTAGGTTCGAGCCTACACGCGTGCGCTCGGGCCACTCGTGTGCCGTCAGCGGCGCCATGACCATCTGTAACCCGATGAAGAAGCCTAGCAGAATCTGGATCGTGCTGTTCCGGCTATCGAGGAAGAGCTTGAACGCGTCGTGGTCGAGCTCGTACCACACGCGGTACAGGTTCACGAAGCAGAGGTAGCCGGCGGCTGGACTCTGCTGCAGCGCCACGAAGACGTCACGCAGCGCGGCGAAGAATTCCTGCTCGGCGCTGTTGTTGTGGAGGTAGACTGCAAGGTTGTCGAGGGCGGTGAGGCCGGAAGCGACGTGGACGGGGTTGGGGTCGGGGAGGGATTGCAGACGCGGGCGGATGACGCTGTGGTGGCGGGCAGGTGCCAGGTTGAAGGCGGTGGGGGCGTTCTCGTCGCGGATCTTGCCGGTCGCGAGGGCGCAGCCGCGGACGAAGATGACGAAGTCGGAGAGCCCGTCGGCCATGTAGCTGGCTTGGAAGGTGAGCGCGTAGCAGGTTGCGAGCATGGCGTCGGCTTCGCCGTAGGCGCTGGCGTGGTGAGATAATGGCTTGGCCATGTGGGTGTTTAGGCCGTTAATGGCGTGACCGCGATGGATGAGGGCTTCTTTTTCATAGCCGTTGCCTGGAACCAGACGGTTGAGGTGGCTGGCGCCTAGAGCGAGGATGGCGTGCATGAGGTAGATGTAGGATTGAGCGAACTGGGGGATGTCGCGGAGCCAGACGTCTTCATTGCCGAGGGGGAGGTGCGGGAAGCTGATGGTGAGGAAGTGGTGGAAGAACTGCATGTCGTTGAGAGTGAACTGGGCAGTCATGGGGGAGGAGGCG